>PVKS010021745.1:0-34718 GCA_004027875.1 Aplodontia rufa | reverse complement strand
CCCTAAGCCCTCTCACTATGCCCTGACCCTAAGCCTGCTCCCTATTCCCTGCTCCCTGTGCCTGCTCCCTATGCACTGTTCCCTACGATTTGCTCCCTGTGCCCTGATCTCTATGCCCTTTTCCCTATGCCCTGCACCCTAAATACTGCTCCCTGTGCCCTGCACCCTGCTCCCTGTGCCCTGCTCCCTTTGCTTTGCTTTCTGTTATTTTCTTAAAATAAAATCTGTCTGCTCTTCTTGTCTCAGCATCCCTCAGTTTCATTCTTGAACTCCAGGAGGACACGAACCTGACTTCCACAAACCAACATCATCAGGTCCCAGAAGAGCCCAGAAGGCTCGTTTCCTCCCGCTTTCGGAGTCCCGCTGACAGCTGAACTCAGACTTCCAGCCTGCAGGCCTGGCAGATGTTTCTGTTGCCTGAAGACACCCATGCGGAGTGAAATAACACTGGCAGCGTCCCATTTAGAGGTGGAGCCAGGCAAGCCTGCCCAGACAATTGCTCAACTCTGTTCCGGAGATGGTGACCACACAGCTAGAGTAGCTAGTAATTTCCATTGCTGGGCTTTGAACCCAGGGTGAGCTCTCTACACTAAGCTACACCCAGCCTTTTCCCAGGGTTTATTTTGAGACAGCATTTTACTAAGTTGCCCAAGCTGGCCTTGATCTCCCTAGTGCTCTGTGTTTCCCTCCTGAGTGCTGGGATTACAGGCCTGCACCACTAGAGCCAGCCAAACTGTCATTCTTTACTGCTGATATGATTGTTTACTTAGAAATTCCAGACTCCTTACACAAGAATGAACTAAGAAATTGTGAAAAATTAGAGGAATTGGGTCTGGGAATCCACAGTATAGTACTTCCCTAGCATGTAGGAGGCCCTGGGCTCATCCCCAGCATGGAACAAAAAAAGGAGACTTGGAAATTCTGATGAACACAAAACTAAGGCACAGAAATCAATACAGTTCAGGTATAAAAGCAAGTTAAAGGTGACCTAAGTCAAAAGACACAAAGTTACAATTAGGAGGAATAAATGCTGAGTAGTTAAGGTGACCAGCATCATAATTAGGTTGGTCCAGTGATTCCACCCTGTAGGAAATTGTCTCATCACTGAGCAGCCATATTGCTTACAATTATGTGATCATAACTTGTCAAAAAATAAATATGAAATTTAAAAAAAGTTAAAGATAAAAAGGAAGAAAAACAGTTATGAAGTGAAACTAAAATGCCACATTGTCAGACGGTCACTTAACAGGAAGTGAGCAAAAGGCACAGAAAGGTGAGGCATGGTGGCTCAGGCCTGTAATCCCAGCAGCTCAGGAAGATCACAAGTTCAAAGCCAGCCTCAGCAACTTAGGCCCTAAGCAACTTAGTGAGACCCTGTCTCTAAATAAAAAATAAAAGGGCTGGGAATGTGGCTCTGTGGTTGAGCATCTCTGGGTTCAATCCTTGGTTAAAAAAAAACTACAGAAAAACTTTGTCACAGGGCTGGGAAGCGGAGCAAAAGCCATAGGGCGCCCCCTCCTGGCTGCTATGGGAAATGTGTGGCTTCTCCAGCTACTCTACATGTTAGTGGATCTGGAACTGGGAGAAAAGTCTGAAAACTCTAAAAACAACAAAGAGAAAATCTGTAAGGGAAGAGATGAACGAAGGAAATAAAGAGAGGTAACAGTAACACAGTGTTATAAATGAGATCAAACACCTGGTCGGGTGTGGGTGAGCAAGGCAGAAATTTTACTTCTGCCAAAGGGCAAAAGAAAAATGCACGCCTCGCAAGGGAGTGAGGGGTTCTTAATTCCAACCTGATGCAACACTGCCCTTCCCCCTAATTGGAGGAGCTCAGGTGCACAGTCTGCGCGATTGGCTGTGATTAGGTGGAGGCAGGTGCAAGAGGAAGTGGGCGGTGACTGGGAGATAATGGTGTGGGGGTCGCTGCACACATGGTGAGGGTTGTAAGGATTCCAAGTTCGCTGGAAGAAGATGGCTGGGTGCCAGAAGGGGTCCTTGGAAAGAGGTGGGCGGACACAGGTGAGGGAGTTACTATCTTCAAAGGGGGAGGGGGATCTAAAATGGAGGTAGTAGATTATACATCACAATCTTTCAAGTTTGACAGAAAAGACTTACATCTTACACACAGTGACACAGGTTTATTCAGGAGAAATGTGCAGCGAGGCCCAGTGGAGTCTGGGACCCACCTGCTACTTACAACCTTGGGTAGATAAACAGGAAATGAGGGGACAGGGAGCCACGGTGCAAGTTTTCTGGTTAAAACAGAAGTTTTGGTAAAGTGTGATTTTTCTGTTAAAGGCCCAAGTCAATAGGTTCCTGAGGCAGTAGACTTCAAAACAGTGAGTAGGGTGTTTTCTCTCTGGCTCATATGAATGAATTCTGATAATTTTCCATATCCATCATCCCAAATTCTAAAGGGATATAATGAGTTGGGTTGATGATGAGACGGGGGGGGGGGGCAGTTAGGCATTCAGAGTAGTTAGAATATAAAAAAATAAAAAAAAGAGCAACTGGAAGAATTCCAAAATTTCACGATGATTATTTCAAAATGTTGTGATGTCTGCATTAATGAATGTACAATAACTCAACTCCTTAATAAAAATTTTTTTCTCTATATACTTCTAATAAAAAATAAATAAAATTTAAAAAATGAAAAAAATAAACAGAGTAGTTAGAATGTTTGAGACAATCAAGGGAAAACTGGTTCTTTTCCTTTAAGATCAATTTGGCACCCCCAGTGCTAATGAGAAGGGTCTGGCAAGGTGGGTCCAGATGCAGACACTCCCTTCTGCTAAGGCAGGTGCCACATTCTTTCTACTGATGCCAGAGGCACAAACCCAAGGCTGGGCCTAACCAGAATTTCCCACACCCATGTCCTAGGTTTGGGGGAAGGGAGAGGATGACTAATTGAAAGGTGAACATCCTATAAAAAGGGCAAACCTAGCTGCCTCTTCGGCTCTGTCCCCTTCTCGCACTCTGGGGAGTCTGCTTTTTTCCCTGTGCTTTACTTTCTATAAAATAAAGTCTGTGTACTATGCGTGCCTCGGTGTTCCTCAGTTTCATTCTTCGACTCCAAGAGGACCCAAACCCAACATCCACAAAACCGGCATTAATGATATCAAAATTTTATCCAGTTAGTGTTTAAAGAGGCATAAGTATTATTTCTGCCTAGGAACTTCCCTGGTTATAATCAAACCAGCCAGGGAGGTGATAAGAGATAACTTATTTTAACAGAAATTTTAACAGAAGTGTGGTGGGTGGTCACAGTGGGCTTGGAGATATCCCATGTACTATGATTTACACCTCAGGAAGGAGAGCTGACAGGTATATTAGAGGGGAAGGAAATGGCATGAGAGGATAAAGGGGGGGCTAAGGTGGGTATGAAAATGGGTGGAGGCATTGACTTTGGTTAAGAAGCTCCTGCCAAGAATAGGAGTTGGTTGGGGTTGGGGATTTAGCTCAGTGGAAGAGCGCTTGCCTAGCACCTGCAAGCTCCGAGTTCAGTCCTCAGCCCTGAAAAAGAAAAAAAGAATAGGAATTGGTCATCTACGCCACTCTTGGGGACATATGAAAGCCTCTTGGCTCCTTAGCTTTCCTGTACCAGTGATGCCACCTTCCAGGATGGGTCAGGGTCTTGCTGACCACATGTGGCTTCCCTTGGAAGCATCAGGGACATTTCCCTTTCCGATGACCGTCCTCTTTGCAGACTGTGCACCAGTTGGCTTAGAGAGGTCCCATGGTCCCCTGAGTTTTGGCTGACTAAACAAGGCAAGGGCCAAAATACTGACTTTTTTCTTAACCCTTTAACTTCCTTAACTTTGGTATCCTGGATTTGGTATTAAACATCCATCAGGCCAGTTTCGCCAGTCTTAAAGTGGGAGTACTGGGCTTAAATTTTAATGTGTAGTTTTATAGTTACTGCTTTTGTTTAATTTGGGTCAGTAACACTACTTGAAGTTAGTATTATATTTTATTGGTCCTGTAGGTGATGATGTGTCTTAACTCAGGTTTTTTTGTTAGAAGTAGTACTTCTGCAAAACACTAATAGGCAACAATTTTAAAGTTTTACAAGGAAAATACAAAATGGAATTAACAAGAATAGAAACATATTCAGTTTGTATAATACCTTTAAACCAAGAAATTTAATTTTATATACCCTGTTTATTTTGAGATTACAGTAATGTTTGCAACAAAAATCTATCTTTTCAACTTAATTTTAAATAAACTTAATTCTAGACTACTTTGGAACCATAAGGTGAGAGGCTGAGTCTTAACTCAGGTGAGGCAGGGCTCTTGACAAATATTGTGTTTTATTTCTAAAGCTGATCTTTGCCTCTTAAAAATGTCATTCTACAAAATTCTTATTTATTATTTTCTGAGTCTATCTGAATATATATTTAGGAAACTGTGTTAATGATCAGAAAAAGACTTAGTCAAAGCAAACAGGTAAAAGCCAGACTTTCAAATGGCAGTGTGGCCCTTCTATGTCAGATACAATATATAAAATAGAGCACTTATTGCTTACCTTGTCTGTAAACCTACATAAACTTTAAGATCAAATATTTTATGCAACTTACAATACTTTAATTGAAGCACAGCTGAAACTTTTTGTACTCTTTGTATACAGAATTATACCTGTTAGAATTTTACCTCAGTAATCTTGCTTTTGGTGAAGATCCAGGGAAAAAGCAGTCTTAAGTTTCTTTTACCATTTACCAACAATTTATACAAAAACACATTTAAAAGACTCAAATAGTGTTTCTTGAGATAAACAAAATATATTCAGATATTGCCTCTCTTGCACTGGGAAACCCAGAGAAGTTTACAGAGTCCCACCCAGGTTAACCTCAACTTTTGACTGACAGCAAGATGACATCAGACTTTCAGGTCCTTACTGCCAAGGCAACTCTAAATCACTTTGGCCCGCGCTGACTGGTTCTAATTAGAATCTGGTTAGGAGGGATTGTCCTTATCTCCCTGAGTTTCAAGGTCTGGTCTCAAAAGTCTTTTCCTTCAGTGTAACTTGGGGTCCTTGTATTATTTTGGCCTGTATTTCCTTTGCAGATAACGTAGTTTGCTGAGGAATTTGACATAGCCTGCTCCCCTGCAGATAAATTCCCTTTTGGAAAAGAAAGCATGTGGGGTCAGGGGAGAATCAGGGCTATCTCCAGGTGAGAGATGATTTGGGAGCTCCTTTTTCTTTTAAAGAAAATGAGGGGTGGTATGCAGGAATGCTAATGGTATCAGTCTGGTGATCTTGGCACAGTTCCTGGTGGTCGCTCCAATCTCTGGAACCTCAGGCTTCCATGGTCTTCATCATCAATCTGATTAAATACCCCTAAATTATAGGTTCCTCAAGATATTGAGGCTGGGGGCTGGAGCGGTGGCTCAGCGGTTACAGTCTTTCCTGGCATGCTCAAGGACACAGGTTCGAATCCCAGAATCACAAACAAAAGGGAGTGTCGGAGCAATGAAAGACACATGAAAAACTAAGTAAAACTGATTGTTTCTTTCTCCTTCTCACTGTCCTCTCAAAAAAAAAAAAAAAAGATATTGTATCTGTTTTTGTTTAATCTATTTTGGGGGGTTTAAATAGCAGTGCACAGATTTACAGATTTCCCAGGAATTTGAGGATGAGGCCTGGAAGAGAGACTGGCACAGGGCCGGACAGCCTAGGAAATCACTCCGAACTTGTGAACTAAATTCTCACTTCCTCCTCCTTCTTTCATGTCTCCTTTCTACCCACTTCTTTTTTTTTTTTTTTTAAGAGAGGACAGTGAGAATCAACTTTTATTGATTCTTTCACATGGCTTTCGCTGCTCTGACACTCAGTTGAGTAGTGGGTGCTGGGGTCTGAACCCATGTACTTGCGCATTCCAGGCAAGCGCACGCAACCACCGAGCCACCGCTCCAGCCCCCTCTAGCCACTTCTTATTTCTGCTATCCTACCTCAGATCAGCCTGCACAACTTAGCAAGACCCTGTCTCAAAATAAAGTTTAAAAAATCTAGGAGGGTATTGCATTCCAGTTCTGAAATCATCACGTGTATGTATGTGTGTGTATTTGTAGGTATGTATATACTATATGCATGTATAGATTGTATATGATAATTAACTAAAAATGTTCAAGCATATTAGTTAATATAAAACTTCATTTTTATAAATAGTCTTTATTAAAACCTAAAAAAAAAAAAAACAAAAATTCAAAAAGGGCTGTGGATGTAGCTCACCTGCAGGGCACATTCCTAGCTTGCACCAGGGCCTGGTTCAAGCCCTAGCACCGCGAAATAGAAAAAGAACAATCTGGAAGGGTCATCACAAGGCACCCAGTGCGCCTGGTGTGTGGGCCGCAGGCGCACCTTGTGGGGACGCACAGAGCCTAAACCTCGACCTGCCCTGCAGACGTGCGGAAGCTGACCACGAGCTAGGAAGCTATCGTCCTGTCCTGGGCTCAGGGCTGGGAGCAGAACCGTCCTCCAGCCTGCCTCCAATATCCCAATGCAGGCACAGGACGTGCAAACTCCGAGGGGACCACGGCGGGGTCGGGAGGTGGGGACAGCTAGCGAACGGCCCACCCTGCGAGGGTCTTGCAGCAGAGGAACTCCGTGAACCGCAAGACCGCAGCAAGTGGGCAAGGCCCTCCCGGCCTCCCCCGGGAACGAGTTGTAAGAGGCGGCCCGGCGCGGTGGCGCGCGCCTGTCATCCAAGCGTCCCTGGGTGCAAACCTAGACCCCTCGCGCCAGCCTGGGGCTGCGCACACCCAGGCCCCTGCACGCCCTGCAGCCCATCCGTGGAGGGGCCCGGGACCTCGCGGATCCGCACCAGGGGCAGTGTGGGTTCGAGTGCCGGCTCAGCTGCTGGGGTCCAGGGTTTCGTGGCTCAACACCAAGAAAGCGGAGAAGCGTGGGTGATCCTCGGAAGCCGGTCGCGCTGGCGCGGTCTTCGCCGCCCTCTGCTGGTCACAGAGAAGCACAGCTGATGGAAAATCACCCCCCCACACACACACCCGCCAAATTCCAGGGCACAGGGGGAGAATTTGGCCCTTGGGAGGAAAATGCGTGACCTTGCCATTTGTCCAGTTTTAAAAGTCTGCCCTTGCCTAGTGTGGTGGCGCACTCCCGTATCCCAGCGGCTGGGGAGGCTGAGGAAGGAGAATCACAAGTTCCACGCCTGTCTCAGCCATTTAGCGAGGCCCTAAGCAATTTATCGCAACTCCGTCTCAAAATAAAAACTAAGGACGGACTGTGGCCTCATGGTTGAGCGCCCCTGGGTTCAACCCCTGAAAAAGAAAGTTCTGCGCTTGTGGCTCTCACGGGTCACCCTGTCTCGAAGGTGCAAATTCTAGCTTGTCACCGGGTTGGCGCTTCTGGGCAGCCCCCGCAGGGAAAGGGGCACTACCATGCGTCTGTCACCGGGTTTCCGCCCTGTGTTCCAGGACCTCTGCAGCCTTCGTGCCTGCTGTCCTAGATTTCTTCAGTTAACCATCAACCTTAAAGGCTGGGAGATCATTCTTCGGTTTTGGCCTCAGGCTAGAGAGGCGCAAAGAAGGCCGGGCCGAGTTTTGCCCCAGATAAACCGCCTTCCGGTTGCTGGCAAGCCCCAGGTCAAAGGCCCACCTTCGGCTTTATTGCCCCTGCTTGCCTGTACAGTTTCATTCTGGCTTGTGGGGCCGTTGATAAGGTGGAGCCGGACAAATTCCGTGGTTTTCCCTGCACTTCCACATCATCTTCCGGTTAAAGAGCTTGGGTCAAGGGCTAGTCCCTCAGGAGTTGCAACTGCTTAAGGGTATTTATGCATTTCAATGGCCTGGGTGTTTCCTGCATTCCAACGGTTTGGGGGAATTACCTTGAGACTATCTCTTCCTTTATTCCCCAAATTCCTATCTCATCTCCATATTAAATACAGTGGAGTCCAGTGGGTAAACAACTTACCGGTGTACAACTAACTGCTAATGGTTCCCCACATTTGTGTTTAGGAAACCCACCTAGGGCTGGAATGCAGCCAGTGAGAGGCCCTCAGCCCAGAACTTCAAAATAAAGTAAGCCCTGTGTGGTGGTTTACACCTGTAACCCCAGCACCTCGGGAGGCTGAGGCAGGAGGATCACAAGTTCAAAGCCAGCCTCAACAATTTAGCAGGCCCTAAGCAATTTAGTGAGTCCCTGTCTCAAAATAAAATATAAAAAGGGCTGGAGATTGGCTCAAAGCTTAAATGCCCCTAGGTTCAATCCCTGGTACCCAAAAATAAAAATAAAATAGATAAAAGAAATCCACCTGGGGATTTTATGAAAAAGGGAGATTGCTGCTGGGCATGGTGATACGCACCTCTAATCCCAGTGATGCCAGTTTGGTGAAGTCGGGTTTGTGTCCCTGTACACAAAGGATGAAACCAGGGGACACCCAGACAAGCACAGTAGACACACTTTATTTTAAGAGAATAACAGAACATAAAGTATCAGGAAAAGTGCAGACTTCCCCGGAGAGGGAGAAAGGGATAGAGCCCAAGAGAGGGTGGGACTCACCCTTTTTATGGGTCCCTAACCATTATTTTCCCTCCCGCAGGCCTAGGAGCTTGGGCAGAAGCGAGTGTCTGCATAGGGACCTTCATTACTAGCAAGATGTCAAAAGAACCCGTTTTCTCTTGATGACTCAAAATTCCAATTACACTTCCACCCCTCCCCGTCTCAACAGCCTTGGCAATTGAGACCCCATCTCAAAAAAAAAAAAAAAAAAAAAAAGGCTGGAGCTCCTGCCTGGCACACGTACACAACAAAGTGTTGGAGCAACACAAGCCACGTGGAAAATGAAAACTGATTCTCTCTCACCGTCCATCTCTCTTTAAAAAAAGGGGGGCGGGGGGTTCCGGCTGTGACTCAAGCGTAAAGCACCCCAGGATTCAATCCCCAGAGCCACCAAAAGAAAAAGGAAGATTTCTTGACTCCACCACCAGCAATTTCAACATTCCAGGTTCCCTTTTATGCTATGAATATACCCCTCGCTTCTCTACCATGGGGATTTATTATGACCTGTTTCTTTCTCCTCCTCTCTCCTTCATCCTCACTAATTTCTCCCCCTCCTTCATCTTGGGAGAAACAGATTACCTTTCCTCCCCCACCCTGGGCAGTTATCTGTCCTCTGTCCCTCCCACACCCACTCCAGGTTTGGAAAGGGTACCAGGAATCTCAGAAATGACCCTTTACCATTTAGCAAGTGAATACAATTCACTTTGGAGTGTAGACTTTGAATTACCTCTTTAAAAACCCCTATTCCTCCTGTCCCAGGAGAAGTGATGTCTCCAAGGAGGGTCCAGAGTTTCCAGAGGTGAGTTAAGACCAGCGGGGTCCTTGGCAAGCGCAATGGAAGAGCATCTCTGCACCAGCCCCACGGAGGCACCGGCAGAGGAGGCTTATTTAGGAAAGACATAATCAAGGGAGAAGGTGGCTGTCCCAAGAGAGAGAAGCAGTCTGGCTTGGGCTGGGGATCCAGGGTGGAGGGGACACAATTCCGCACCAGTTTCCCTCACTCACTTGATCAGGGAGTGGGCCAAGGGCGTGTAGCTTGAGGTTTACAGCTGTGCTTTCCGCATCTCAAGGGCTTGAGGGCAGTGCTTCCCCCAAGAGTCAGTGTTTATTTATTTCTCTTTCTTTTTTAAGAAAGAGGGACAGTGAATGAGACAGAGAGAATCAATTTTTATTCAGTTTTTCACATGGCTTTCGTTGCTCTGACACTCGTTGTGTATGTGGTGCTGGGGTTTGAACTCACATACTTGCACGTGCCAGGCAAGCGCCATAACCGCTGAGCCACCACTCCAGAGCGTTTACTTCTCTTTACCCTAAATCTCCATCTCACTCCCGATGGGCAGAATTGCAGCCTCTGGGACGGAAGTCCCCAGTTTCTCCTTTGCTAATAAAGCAATGCAACTTCTTTTACCTTTTTCTCAAAACTGTGTCCTGTCACTGGATTGGCCCTGGGGACCAGGACTCAGTTTTCAGCTACAGCATGAACTCAGAAGCAGTAACCAGGGTCCACTTCATGCTTTGAATATACCCCTTGCTGCCCTGCCACTGCGACTTAATTTTAAAATGGACTTGATCTTTCTGTTCCTCTTCCTCCCTCTCCCTAATCTTGGCGAGAACAGGGATTACTTTTCTTTCCCCACCCTTGGAGGAATTGTGTGTCCTGGAGCACACGCCCACCACCCACCTGACCTCAGGGTAGGCAGATATTAGCAAGTGAATCAGGGCTCAGGACAAAGCACCCGCCTTGTAGCCTTTGAGTCACCTCTTTAACCCCCTCCCCCACTCAGCTGTTCCCCTAGATAGGCGGAATCACAGCCTCTGGGACAGGAAACCCCAGTGTTTCTCCTTTGCTAGCAAAACTTTTTTCCTTTTTCTCAAAGCCTTGCCCCTGTTATTGGATTGGCATCAGGGACAAGGACCAAACTTTCCGTAACACTTTTGTCACCAATTTTTTTTTCCAAACTGCGTCAATTTTTGCTCTCAGAATTATGGAAAGAATAACAAGACCAGACGAGTACCAACTGACCCCCAACGGAGACTTTTTTCTGGGCCCAGAGGAGAGCAATAGACTTGCAAATCAACTTCTACCCCGCAGAGGTTAAAGAAGGGAAGCGTGAGTCATAAAAGGCAGAGACTTCCCAGGAGGCCACCACACCTCTCTGCACTCTATGTTCTCGGCTGCGGACTCGGCAATTGTCCACCAGCAGATGCAGAGGGCTGTCATTTGCCCTGCAAAAGACACTCAGATGCAGTCAGAGGTGTTCGGAGGTTACCCTGTGGGCCATCACAAATCCAGCTGCTTTCTGTAGGCCAATTCTCTGACCTACAGGCATCTGGTCCTCCCAGACGAGCCATTGGGGTGGGCAGAGTCTGGCTAGACTACCCTGGCAGCAGCCCACGCTTCAGGAGCACTCTGGCAGCAAAGACCTGGCCAGGACTTCTAGCAGCAATGCTCTTAAAGGGGTCAGGAATCCATATCTCCATCGCACACATAACTGAGTTACAGAACTGTGCCACAGATTGTTCTTGAAGAACTCGTGGTCTCATTCAGTACTGTTATTACCAGGAAGAGGCCCTACCGCTGGTCACTCCATGAAACATGAGACAGGATGGTGAAGGAAGAGACCTCTCCTGTTCCCGGTCTCCATTTCTGGGGGTTCAGGGATGCGAACCTCTTTATGAGAAGGGGTACAGCAGCACAAAGGCGTCCATTGAGCGAGGCTGTGCTGGTCAGAACTAGGTTTTCTCTGGTTTCCTGGGCGCCCGTCCAGGCTGGCCATAGCTTGTTTCCATTCTCAGCTCCAGATGCCGAAAGCACTTACCAGGAGATTGCTTTCAACATTTTTATTGGTGAACTATAATTTTACAGAATAGTAGGCGTCATTGACACATTCCTGAACATGGACTCATTAGGCCTAATTCCTCCTGCCTCCCCCTCCGCAGCCCCCGTCCTCTACTCTACTGGGCTCCTTAGTGTTTTCACGAGTTCATTTCAAAGGGGCTCTGTTACAGTCTTTTTAAAATGGAAAGCCCAAGGAAATGTAGCCTGCCTCCTGTGTTTGTGTGCATGCACATGCGTGTATGTAGGGGTGAGATGGGAGCAGTTTCCAGAAGCAGGCCCTTACTACAAGGCAACTATGGAAGCCCCCTCCTCAACAGAATCTGCTCACGAACTCAGCAAAATTCCCAGCATTTCCTCCCTGGGGTGTGCTTCTCTTTGTTTCTGGGAAAGGGGCGGCCTCCTCTAGTTAAAGGTAGGCTTTCAAATGTACATTTCAGTTTCTGATTGACTATTGAAGCCAAAACTGGTATACTAGAGTTGCTTTTCAAAGTTAAAGGTGAGCTTGCTCCTAAGGACTTCCCTGCCTCCAGGGGATCCCCAAACAAAACTGTCCCTGGAGGGGGCATCTTCCCTTCTCAAAAGCTATAAGAAGCACCGAGCTGCAAGGTAGCCTTCCTGGGGGATGCTCCCTCTCCCCCTCACTCTTTCTGCCTACAGATCTTGACAAAAGAAAAGCTTCCAGAAAGTCTGGGGCCAGCATATGCCCTCTAATCCCAGGGCCTCTGGTGGCTGAGGCTGCCCAAGTGCAAGTTCAAGGCCAGCCTCAGCCCCTGGCGACACCCTCAGCAATTCAGCAGGACCCTGACTCAAAATAAAAAGGCAAAACACCTCTGGGTTCAATCCCCAGGGGGCAAATACAGAAAGAAAAAACTCCAGGGCTTTGGACTGAGGGTTGTGGCTCAGTGGTGGGGAAGTAAAGAGACCCCGATTCCATCTCCAGAACCACCAGGCTAGAGGGTGGTGGAAGTCCAGAGCCTAGAGGTTATTTCCCAAACTGAAGCCTATCTCTACTGGTCCACTACCTGGTTAAATCATGCACCACTCATAAGGTGGAAACAGAAGTCTGAGACCTGTTCAGAGGGTCCAGGATAGGGGGAGCACCTGGACTCTGTGCTCTGTTCCTGAGTGATGGCAAGGGATGGGCCCGCAGCAATCAGGAATGCTTCTAAAAGTCCACAGTAGGAGAGAGGGGAAGCAGTGACTCCTGAAGAAAGAGGTAAGAAACCCGCAGGACTGACCTCAAATTCAGAAGCCTTAAGGGGTGGGGGAGGGGGAGGCTAAAAGCCCAGATCCAGAGGCGCCTGGCGCTGGAAATGAGCTTGTTTCAGGCAGTCAACTGCAGGTGCACCCTGGCGGGTGGAGCCCGCAGTTCCGCCTTTCCCTTATTCATTTTAATTTCTATAAGCCACAAAGCATCCGAAAAATCAAGGGCCAAAAACATGCTCATTCCCTTTTGTTTCCTCCCCTGGGCCCTGGGGTTGGAACTCAGCTTCCTGCTGGCCATGCAAGTCTCTACCACTGAGGCACAGGTCAGCTCCAGTAAATGTTCTTAAACAACTAACCCCTGGAGTTTAGCCTAGAACGATCCCGTCACCCCTCCTCCTTCCAGGACCCCCAGGTCAGGCAGACATCCTGAGCAGCAAGGGGAAATTGCCAGTCAAGTGATGAGGACTTCTCCAGGGCCACCTCATAGTCAGAACCCGGTGAGCCCCCAGACCACAGTTGCACCAAGCTGCTTTAGTCCACAGAGCTCGCCACCCTGCCCCAAGCCTTCCTCTGCTTGAACCTAAAGCTTCCACCAGCACCCTGAAGACAGGGTCCAGACACCGGATCTTCCCAATATGCCCAAGTTGATGAAGGTTCTTCTCCCGCCTCTCACCATTACCTTTTCTGATTTGCTGTCCCTCAGGGCCATCCATACACGCTGCAGGAGTCTGCTGTATGCAGCCATTGTACACTGGACCCCCACATGGAGAGGAATCCAGTTGGCTTAATTAGCTGCAGACCATTTTTATTTTAAGACAGGGTCTTGCCAAGTTGCTCAGGCTGGCCTTGAACTTGTGATCCTGCCTCAGCCTCTCAAACAGCTGAGATTGCAGGTGTGTGCCAGCACACCTAGCTGCCACAAACTGTAACGTGTAAACAGTAGTAATTTACATTCTCAGGGTTCTAGGGCCCTGAATCTGAACCAAGGCTTCTGTGGGCCCATGCTCCCTCTGAAGCCTTTAGGCTTCATGCCTGCTCCAGCTTCCAGTGACTGGCAGCTGGAGGAACCCATGTGTTCCTGGCCTCCTGTGCATCCCTTCAACCTCTACCCCTGTTGGTGCATGGCCTTGTTGTTTCTACCTTCACATGGTTCACTCACAGGGAGGGACATCAATCATTGGATATAGTGCCTACCCTAGCTCAGTATGACTAATTCAGTATAATCTCACCTTGATTACATCTGCAAAGACCTTATTCCAACTCAGGTCACAGTCACAGAAACCATGGGTCAGCACTTACGCACATCTTGGTAAGGAACAGTTCCAGCCATCATTATGACTCTTCTGCAGCAAATGGGGTCAGAGGAAAATGGGGAAGGAGGGAGACTGGCAAAATAAGAAAAAACATTAGCTAGAGAATGTCAGAAATTCCTGGAACAGATCTCACGGTGCTTAAAAGAGGTAGCAAATCACTTGGAAAGTTGAGGGAATTAAGATATAATGCTTCATAGTGGAGCAAAAATAATGGGTGGGTGGTGTTTAGATTAATTCTGGTTCTGCCGAGAAACAGAATCAATGATAGTGATGAATGTAGAAGTAGAAAGAAATATGGGTAGATAGAGCTATGAGAGGACTTTGGGGAATTGGTACAGGTGCTCAGGGGTGCCTACCACCCCACACCTCTGCATCTGTGGAACCAGGGAAGCCGATACTGAATGCTCATGGGAGGTCCATGGCCTGAGAAACTGGGGGATCAGGGCCCTGGAGCCCCAAAGTGCAACAGCAGAAGATGCATGCCCAGGCCTAGGAGGAGATGAAACAGAAATCCCCCCTCCTCATTTGCCTTTTTTAAAAATCAGGGATTGAACCCACAGGCACTTTACCACTGAATCACATTGCCAGCCTCTCCCCCTTTTTATTTAAGAGAGAGAGAGGGAGGAAGAGAGGGAAAGGGAGAGAATCAACTGTTTTATTTATCTTTTTATGTGGCCTTCGTTTCTCCAACATTTAGTTGTGTACATGGTGCTGGGGTTTGAACCCAGGTCCTTGCATATGCCAGGCAAGTGCTCCAACCGCTGAGCCACTACTCCAGCCCCATTGCTAGCCCTTTTTTAAATTTCACTTTAAGACAGGTTTCACAAAGTTGCTGGGGCTCGCCACCAACTTGTGATCCTCCTGCCTCAGCCTCCTGAATTGCTGTGATTACAGGTATGTCCCACTGTGCACAACTTCATTTAACTTTTTACTCTACCTAGGCCCTCCAGGGATTTTAATGACCACCTGCTGGGTTAAATGCTAATCCTAATCTGTGCCTAGGAAAGCCTACAGTGAAATAGGTCTCTAAAGAATGTGATAACTAGTGGGGTGGCGAGCCCCGCAGCTGAGGCACAAGGATCACAAGTTCAAGGCCAGCCTGAGCAACTTAGTGAGAAATTCCCCAGTACCAAAACCTCCGTTGAGTCATCCAAGTTCTTTTTGAAGATTGGGAAACAGAATGGTTTTGAAATTTGCAGCCAGGGTGAAACCACACCCACATTGGTGAGGGCAGCTCTTCATTACTCAGTCTCCGGACCCAGATCCTAATCTGGGATTAGGATGGACATACCTAGAAAGAACATTTTACCAGGCATCTGTGTGTCCCCTGACCCAGTATAGTTGACACCCACAGCCAGGCACAGTAGTGCCTACCTGTAACCCCAGTTGCTAGGGAGGCTGAGGCAAGAGGATCACAGGTTTAAAGCCAGTTTAGGGCAACTTAGTGAAACTCTGTCTCAAAATTTACAAAAGAGCTGGGGTGTAGCTCAGTGGTAGAGCAACTGCATTCAGCCGTGGGTTAACCTAGAAAGAAAAGAGAAAGGAAGTTGACACCTATAATTAACTTTCTCAGTGTTCAGCAGCAGAAAGGCAAACCGAGATAAACTAAAATAAGAAATACCAAATGAAAAAAAATGAAAGTTATGCAAGCTAATGGAGAAGAGGCCGTGATAAACTCTCAGCTGTTGGTTAGCTCTGTGTGTGCTGTTTATACACAATGCTTTGTGCTATCCACATGAGCCAGGTGTTGTGGCAACAGCTTATGAAAAGAGAAATCAATATACCACCTCCCACCACTTAAGGATCTCAGAAAGCAAAGGGACAGAAGTGGGATTTCCCTGTACCTGGGTCTGATGGAGAGAAAACACTCAAGGCAGGAACAGATGTCATGTGAAAAACTGTACCTGAAGGAGCAGGCTGAAGGTAGAGATGGAAACCTCTGCGAAGAGCCTGTCCCCTGAGAGAGAAAACACGTGCACACGTCAGGAAGGGGGATGAATACAGGACTGAACCGGCACACACCCGAGCGGAGATCTGGGACCAGGTCTTGGAGATGGAACTCTGCACGCATGCAGAGCAGGGATCTGGGGCTGGGTCTCTGAGACGGAACAGCGCACGCATCGGGAGGGGGGACCCGGTGGATCTCAGAGATGGAACCAGGGACCCGAATGGGGAGTGGGGAATCCAGGACGGGGTCTCAGAGATGGAACCCGGGCACGTATCTGGAGTGGGGATCCGGATGGGGTCTCCAAGAGGAAAACTCCGGCATGCACGGGGAGCAGGGATCCAGGCCATGTCTCTGAGATGGAACCAGGCACACGTCAGGAGGGGATCCCGGGATGGGGTCTCCGAGATGGAACTGGGGGCCTGCATGGGGAGTGGGGATCTTGGACCGAATCTCCGAGATGGAACCTGGGCACGCATGGGGAACAGGAGACGCGTCAGGAAGAGCGATTGGGATAGCTTTCCGAGGTGGAACCCTGGCGCGCATCGGGAGAAGGGATCTGGAGCCAGGTCTCCGAGATGGAACCGGGCACGCGTCAGGAGTGGGGACCCAGGACATGGTCTCGGAGATGGAA
The DNA here is from genome assembly GCA_004027875.1 of Aplodontia rufa. Classification (NCBI taxonomy): domain Eukaryota; kingdom Metazoa; phylum Chordata; class Mammalia; order Rodentia; family Aplodontiidae; genus Aplodontia; species Aplodontia rufa. The sequence goes on along the minus strand of PVKS010021745.1, from coordinate 18,260 downwards.
CTGGGGCCCGCATGAGGAGCGAAGATCCTGGGCTGAACCGGGGCACGCATGGGGAGCAGGGATCTGGGTTGGGGTCTCAGATGGAACCTGGGCATGCATGGGGAGCAGGGATCTGGGGCCGGGTCTCCGAGATGGAACTGGAACAGGGTACGCACGGGGAGCGGGGATCCGGGACTGGGTCTCCGAGATGGAACCCGGGCCTGCATGAGGAGTGGAGATCCTGGACCAGGTCTCGGAAATGGAACTGGGCCTGAATGGGGAATGGGGATCTGGGTTGGGGTCTCCGAGACAGAACCCAGGCACGCATGGGGAGCGGGGATCTGGGGCCAGGTCTCTGAGATGGGACTGGAACAGGGTACCCGTCGGGAGGGGGGAATCCAGGACTCAACTGAGGCGTGTATCAGGTGCGGGGATCTCGGACACGGTCTCTGAGACGGGACTGGGGCACGCATCGCGAGAGGGGATCCAGGACCAGGGAATGAATCTGGAGCTGGGATCCGGAACCGGACCAGGGAAGGTATCAGGTGCAGGGATCCCGGACACGGTCTCTGAGATGGGACCGGTGCACGCATGGGGAGGGAGCATCGGGAGCGGGGATCCGGGACTCAGTTTCCTAGATGAGACCCAGGCATGCATCTCGAGGGGGAATCTGGGACCGGACAGGGGAATACATATCAACAGGCAAACGCTAAATACGGGCTCAGGACTAGGCTGCCAAAGGTGCCCTGAAGCCGGGTACAGTGGCCCATGTAATCTCAGGGACTAGGGAGGCTGGGCAGGAACATGGCAAATTCAAGGCCGGCCTGGGGAACTCGGCAAGGGGGAGGAGGGGATGCAGCTCAGTGGTAGAAGCAAGCTACAAAAACAAAAAGAATGGGGCCTGAATACGATATTTGGGGCCAGCCAACCTGATTTCAACAAAAGAGCACTTGCTTCACTCTCTGGTGAGAGCGTGGATGTTTCAGAGGAGCTTCCACTGGGAGCTAAAGCAGTGCACCTGTAGGTATGAAAGTCTCCTTGCTTTTCAGAAGAAAAGAAAAGGAAGAGATGAGCAGGTCTCTGACAGACAGCTGGGGTCCTGTATGAAAAGCTTTTACAAGCACTGGCTCTCAGTGCACCCTTTTTACACCGATGATAGACTGGATCAGTGCCTTGCTGACTGCCTCCCAGAAGCCTGTGAATGAGTCACAGTAAGAACCTGCTGTTCCCAGGACAGTCCACAAAGCTACAGCATCTGCTATACTTCTGCGATGGAGGGCACACCAGCTTCCTGAAGCCTGGCTAGCCAAGCAGGCCCTGGCAGAGGCCTGGGTGCTGCTTCCACAGAGGAAAGGCCCACACAGCTGGCCTTGGGATAGGGGAAAGGCTTCACTTCTTACCTGTATTTGTCACTGACCCATAGGCACGTTTTGTAGAATGACAACCTCCTCTCCTCCTCCCCAGGGGGAGTGGTAAAGATGTAATTGCTGCCCTTCTGTAAATTACTGGGTGTTACAGAAACTGTAAATCAAATCTCCCTGTGTGCGGTTCACTTTCCATGTTATGCGTAATTTACCATTTCCTTTGCTACAGTCCATTCACCTTCCCTCTCTGCAAGAGGAGATCTCAAGCTTGCTTCTGTCCTCCAGTCCCATCCTCTCCTCCTTGTAGCTCAGGGCTCTGTGCATCAGGGTTCTCCAGGAATACAGAACCAACAGACCATAAGGGAGGAAGAAAGGAAAAGAGAGAGAGGGAGATCGAGATTATTTAAGGATTGGCCCATGAGACTGTGGGTGTCAGCAAGTCCAGCACAGACAGGACAGGCAGAGACCCAGGGAAGACCCCAGCGGAAAGAGCTCTCTTCCTGTAATGTGGGAGGGACTGATTGAATGCCCCTCCCACATTACAGAAGGTAGACTGCTGTACTCAAAGTCTATAAATTCCAGATGGCTTGCAGGTTAGTGGCAGTGCACCTGCTTAGCTCTTAGTAAGTGAGACCCTGGGTACAATCCCTGGCAACACACAGCACTAACAAAAAAAATACAGCTTTTACAGTTTTTTGTTTTTGGTTTTTTGGTAACAAGGATTTAAACCAGAGGTGCTTAACCACTGAGTCACATCCCCAATCCTTTTTTTTAAATATATATTTTATTTTGAGACAGAGCTTTTCCTAAGTTACTAAGGGCCTTGCTGAGTTGCTGAGGCTGGCTTTCAACTCACAATCCTCCTGTCTCAGCCTCCTGTGTTGATGGGATTACAGGCATGCGCCACTGTGCCCGACTTAAATAAATATATACAGATTTGAAAGCTAGTCATATCTTAAAACACCGTCACAGAAACATCTGGACTGGTGTTTGAACAAGAACTGGGCACCGTAGCCTAGCCAAGTTAACACAGAAAATAAAGTAAAATATTCTGCTTCTGATTTACCTGTAGACTAAGGAAATTGGAGGCCACCCACCAGGCCCTGCTGAACCCCCTCTGGGCTTTTCAGGATCTTTCCCTGCCCTTCTCTGGTCCCCACCTCCCTGTCTCCCCTGCATTCAATTTCTTCCTCCCAATGGCTCTGGAGCAGACTGGGTAGTCTTGACTCCCTCACATGCCTTCTCTCTCCAAAGTGCTGTGGCCCAGCAGCTCCTCCAGGATGCTCAACTCAGGGGCCTTTCTACCAAACCCCAACTGGTTTGATGCTAAAGTAGCATTTACCTCCAGTGACTCCTGCCTCTTCCTTGAAATCCACTTCTGGATTCCAGAGCTCTGTGCACAGGATTGCCCCAAGGTGGGAGGCGGCACCCTCCTCCTTTCTCTCTTCTGCCCCTCTCACTCCCTTGGTCTTTCATTCCTTCTTTATTCTCTTCCTCTTTCTTTTTTTTTTTAAAAATTTTCAGTACAGGGGATTGAATCAAGGGGTGCTCTACCACTGAGCTACATCCTTAACTCTTTTTAATTTATTTGGAGACAGGGTCTTGTTAAGTTGCCCAGGATGGCCCTAAACTTGTGATCCTCCGGTCTCACCCTCCCAGTTGCTGGAATGTCAGGTGTAGCTACAGCCTCAGCCCCTTTCTCTTTCCCTCCCTGTGGCTCTCCAGGGTCTGGAGCTGGCTTTGCCTCCCCAGGGCTGCTTCCCCATCCTTCTACCTTGATTCCCATTTTCACCTCCAGCCATGGTGCTCTCTCCCCACCCAAGTCCACTCCTTCATCAACTGCCTTCCTCACGGTGATGCCCACCCAGCTCTTCTCCTTAAAGCCACATTACCATCCCCTCCCTTATACTCCAATCTCCCTGATGCCTCACAGAGGTCCTTACTGGTTCTGTGTATTGCCTGCCCACCCCTCCCTGACAGCCAGTTGTGTACAAAAACGTACCCAAATGCCCGGAAAGGGGCCCCTGCACTGCAGTGCCTAGTAGGTGCTCAGCACCCTGTGCTGAATGACTGAAGGACCCCACAAACCACAAAATGAGGTTGCAATATCAACACCATCCATTTTCTAGAAGAGGAAACTGAGGCACAGAAAGGTGATACAAGTCTCAAATTACCTGGCTAGGACTTCACGAGGCAGAGTTTACCCAGTTGCCCTGGTTCAAGAACTTCAGTGCTGAGCTAAAAGCAAAAGAAACAAAGTAAGGGCACAGCAGTCTCAGAAGGTTAGCAGGAGAGACCCCTGTGGAGGGGACTGGAGTGGGCAGAGGACTAACCACCTGCTCTAGGCCAGCAATCTCTGAGCCTCGTTTTCATTTGCTTTAGGGTTGTAGGGGGCTGTGAGCAGATTCCCCAACACTTAACAGTGTTCCTGGGCTAGTCACAGGCCAGGAGCTCCAACTGGCCCCTGCAGAGGGTCACAGGCTAAACCACCTAAGCCTGACCTGCTCTTGTGGATCCTTGGCTCCGCTGCATGCCTCTCCTGCAGGGCATGGTTCCTGGTTGGTGCTCTGAGGCAGGTGTGCATGAATCTTGCAAATGCTGAGTCCACATGTCCAAGATGACTTCTTTGCTCAAGCTCTGGGTGAAATCTCCAGGTGGGCCTGCGGTGTCTGGCTGTCATGGGGAACGGTAACCACTTTGTTTGCTCCGCTTTCTGCTAAAGTCACAGAATCTGGGCGTTTGACCAGCACTTATGTCCGGCAGAGGCACCCTGGCTCACGGAATGACAGGAGAAAAAGAAAGCCAATGGATGGGCCCAGTCACCTTCTCCCCAACTTACACCGCACCCACTTTCTATAGAGTAACTGTTTCCTTCCCTGTGTCCTTGAAATAGCATCTGAAGAAAATCAGAGCAATCCACAGTGGCCACCCTCTAGACAGAATCTTCTTGCTTTTGTGTCCCTGGAAGAGTCCAATTCTATTGGGGACAGACAGAGATGGGGCATGGACATGAGAATGACTTGGAACTGGGGACAACTTTCTCCCAAGCTCTGGGGCCTGGAAAATTAAGAATTATTGCGGGAAAATCCATCTGAGAATCTGGGCTATCTCCAGCAGAGTGTAGTGGCAAGTAGCCTTGTACGCGGTCCCAAGGCCCTAACTCTGCTTGCCCCTCACTGGTCCTTAACTGAAGTAGGTCCCTCTCTGTGGTCGGAACAAAGTAACCGTCACTCAACTCAGCTTCACGGGGACCCCTCTGCGCCTTCCCCGGGATCGGGATCGGTGCGAAGTTCGCAACGGACATCGGCCATCGGCCATCATGCACACAGCTCTTAAACTGTGAAGTTAGATCCCCGCCAGCCTGGAAATGCAGGCTATACCTTCAGCGTGGCACAGTGGACACAGAGAGGTCCTGTTTCTCCAGCCCTCCTGGCCACGGAGGGCCGGGCGGGGATGAAAGGTTTTGATGGAAGGGGGTTGGGCCAGTCGGACATGACTGGGGTGGGCACAGGGGCACTGCCAAGCCCGGCGGCCGGCGGAGTGAGTGCCACACGCCCCGTGCCCCAATTCTGGTTCTCAGCCCACGCTGCCAGCCCCTCCAGGCGTCCCCAGGCTCCGGGTGAGGGAACGGGGAGGACTAGAGCCCCTCGGCGGCCCGCACGGCCGCGGGTCCTGCCCACTTCGCCCCGGCCGGGGGCCTGGGTCCTACCCATGTCTTCTCGGCCCTGGGCGCGGGTCCTGCCAACGTGTCCCCGGCCCGGGTCTGGGGTCCTCCCCGCCTCGCACCGATCCAGGGCGCGCGCCGCCTAAGAGCCAATTCTCACCCCGCGCCCGCCCCGGGGAGGCCACAGCCCCCAGCCGGCGCCCGGGCCTGGGCGCGCGGAGCAGGGCTGGGCCCCTGCGCGGGTCCTCGGCCCTCCGCGCCCCCCGCCCGCCTTGCGCCCTGCGCCCGGCCCGCCCCGGGAGGCCCTGGGAGCCCGGCCGGCGCCCGGGGCTGGGCGCTCGGGGCGGGGCCGGGCTGGGCCGGGGGTGTCGGATGTCACCCCCCGCGCACACCTCGGCCGGGGGGCGGGGAGCGAACCACTGAGATGCGGAGACCTCCTCGGTCCTAGAGCGGAGCAGGAAGTGTCCCAGGGGAGGGAGCGGAGGCTCGGCCTTTCCTTTCGGCGGCGCCGGGGTCTGAGCTGCCGCCTGCGGGAGCCGCCGCGGCGCAGAGCCGAGCGGGCGGGGACTGAAGCCGCGGGATCTTCTTCCGAGTGGGGCCGCGGGCCGGTCTGGGACCCACCCCGTGAGCCCGCCTTGGCCGGGATCCGGCACCCGCCGGGAAGGGCAGAGCCGCTCCCGGAGCCCAGGCTGCAGGTGAGACGCCCCGGGGCCCGAGCGGGAGGCGAGTGCGGGCCTGAGCCTCGCGTCCCCGGCCTAACGCGCTCTCAGCTCTCATCGGAGCCCGCCCGGTCCCTCCTCCCGAGCTGCTCCGGCAAGCCCCGCCCCCGGGAGCCCTCCCCCGATCGGCGTCGGTTCATTCATCAGGCATCTGCGCCCGAGCCTCCTGCGCGCCAGGTGCGGGGCCCCGGAGAGCAGCCTGGTGCCTCCGGTCGGGAGGATCCGCGAGGGCGGGGCGCAGGGTACCCCAGCAGGGGGTGACTTGTGGCCGCCGGGGCAGACCCAGGTGCCCAGCAGGGGGCAACGTGTGGCCCTAGGGCAGCCTGCCCAGAGAGTGGGTGGGGTCGGACTGGACTGCTAGAGCGGGAGCAGTGGTTGCAGTGGAGAGCTGTCGTGGGTCCCAGGCACATTCCATGGTTGTGGTCTGTGCCTTTACTATGTAAAAGAGAGAAGTCCAGAGACTTCTCGGTGTCTTTGCTCCTCTGCAAACCGGGAGCAAGACCTGTGCCCACTTGAAAGCTGTCGGGGAGCTGCGCACAGATGGGGCTGTGGAGGGCAGAGGTGTGGATACGGGAGCTTCCTCAGGTGCTGTGGCCGCTGCTCTGCCGGTGCCCCGACAGTGAGGTCAGCAGCCTCGGAAGTGCTGGGAGCAGCCACCTGGCCTTGCGGTGGCACTGGAGTCCAAGGGCACAGGGCTGTGTTCTGAGAGTGTCCCTCTTCTGTCCTGACTGAGAAAGGGCGCTGGAGGATGTGTCTACCATGGCCTGTACAGGATTTGAAGAGGGTTGATGCGTGGTTGAAGGTCAGGGTGTCACAAAGTTGTTCCAGTGAGCTGCTCAGAAGGCCTGTCTCAAGCACTGAGTTTGATTTTTTTTTAAGTACCAGATTGAATCAAGAGGCGCAGTGAGGCTTTATCACTCACCCCTTTTTATTTGGAGTCAAGGTCTCCTTAAGTTGCTTAGGGCTTGCTAAGTTGCTGAAGCTGGCTTTGAATTCGCAGTCCTCCTGCCTCAGCCTCCCTAGTTGCTGGGAATACACGTGTGCCACTGCACCCAGCTTAGGGCACTGATTTTGTTTGCTTGTTTGTTTAGAGAGAAAAAGTCAGTTTTATTAATTTTTTTCATCTGATTTTTGTTTTGCCAACACTTGGTTGTGCTTGTGCTGCTGAGGTGTGAACCCAGGTCCTCACGAACGCCAGACAAAGGCTCTACTGCTGAGCCATCACACCAGCCCCTCACCAATGTTTGTTTTCACACAGCATTATTTCTGTCTGGGAAACTACATGCTGCCTTCTGTGCCACATCCCATCTCTGTCTGGGCACCTCTGCACGTGTGCTTCACCCCCTGCCTCTCAGAGCAGGCTGCTGGCAAGGCCGGCCCTGCCCTGTGTCCACCCCTTGGAATGCATTTCCCATCCCTGGGTGTGACTTGAGTGCCCTCTCACATGTCCTCTCCTTGTTTTTCCAGCTCATTTGGTGAAGGTCTCGAGCAAGGACAGTGACTTCAGCTTTTAAGCTTCAAGACAGTGGTCTGCTGGGCACACCATCCATCTGGGGTCCTCTCCAGGAGGCCCCAGCCACCCAAGGTACCCAAGAGCCTTGATCATATCGCGCCCCTGCACAAGGCCTCTTGGTCTGCAAAGAGCAGTTCCTGTTGAAATGTACCTGCCTGTTTAGGGGGAAAGCACACGTACTGATACTGGGGGGAGATGTAATCTCTCTTTCTGTCCCCACATGTGAGGGACAGCATACGGACACTCCTTAGGGCTTCTCCAAGGGGCTGGTCTCTGTGGGCTGTGTCAGTTTCCCCTCACTACCCCCAGAAACAACCGCAGGAGACCAGAGCATTAAAGTCAGTGATTTCTGTTTGGAAATAGGGTCGTCTTCTGCTGCTGACCCCGTCAAATCCCGTCATGCCCACAGCCCTGTGCCCCAGAGTCTTGGCTCCCAAGGAGAGTGAGGAGCCCAGGAAAATGAAGAGCCCTCCTGGAGAGAACCTTGGCCCACAGGCAGCGGAGCCCCCCAGCCCAGAGTCCTCTCGACGCCTCTTCCGCCGCTTCCGCTACCAGGAGGCTGCGGGCCCCCGGGAAGCCCTGCACCGCCTCTGGGACCTGTGCCGCGGCTGGCTGAGGCTTGAGAGGCACACCAAGGAGCAGATCCTGGAGCTGCTGGTGCTGGAGCAGTTCCTGGCCATCCTGCCTCGGGAGATCCAGAGCTGGGTGCGGGCGCAGGAGCCTGAGAGCGGCGAGCAGGCAGTGGCAGCCGTGGAGGCGCTGGAACGGGAGTCAGGGAGACCCTGGCAATGGGTGAGCAAGGCGCAGGCTGGGGAGGGAGAGCTGGCTCCCTGCCCTGTGCTCACACTCTCGCTGGGGGTTGGCACTGCTGACCTGGGGTAAGGAACTGTCTAGAGTTGTGTGCAGTTTGCTTTCCTCGGAAATTAAGTTTTAACCCTAAAGTTCCTGATGTGGCGTGAGTGTCCATCATGGCCTTGTCAAAGCCGGGGTGAGCCTTTGGTGGTGAGCTATGGAGTCTAGGTCAGCAACATGGGGGGTGGACAGGCACCAGCAGCTCCCATCTCTTGCATACCCCACCAGGCTGGCCCTAGCCAGGGTCCTCTCCCCCTGGCTCTGAAAAGCTGTCTTCTGGGATTGCAGCTCAAGCACTGTGAAGACCCCGTGGTGATTGACGATGGAGACGGTCCTCCAGACCAGGAGCAGGAACAGCTGCCGGTAGAACCACCAAGTGACCTTACAAAGAGTCAGGATAGCCCGCCCATGGCCCTGACTCAGAGTCTGGGGATCCTAACCAGACTACCAGGCCAGTTCAGCGAGGACCCAGGTATGCGGCCCATGGAGCGCGGGAGGGATGAGCTGGTGCGTGCATACCTTGTCCTGCATGCCTTGCTGATTGTGATGGCTCGTTACAGTATCGGTTCTCTTCCTCCCTGGGGATCTGTAAACTATTGTCAAGGTCTGTCCTTCCCTAGAACAGCCAAATCAGTCTGATGTCGATGTCTGCCCTGTGCATAGTGCTAGGTCCTCCCAGAGGAACCTCTTCTGTAGGCAGATGGTCTTGAGGTCAAGCCAGCTCATCCCTTTGAGCCTGCGTCTCTGTGGGTTTTGTTAGTGCAGACAGCCAGGGACTGCCACTGTACACAGGCCTGTGGCCTGAACTCAACATGGCCACTGCATTTTTTATTTTGGTGCTGGATTGAACTGGGAGTGCTGTACCACTGAGCTACAGCCCGAGCACTTTTTATTTTTTATTTTGAGACAGGATCATGGCCTTGAACTCATGATCCCCCTGCCTCAGCATCCTGAGATGCTGGAATTACAGATGTGAGCCACCGTTCCTGGCTGGCCATGTCTTCTTGACTCACAACCACCATGTTTACGAATTTCCCTCTGTGTAAAACTATATTGACTTCTGTGCAAATCAAATAACTCTTCAGTCCTCATTGGCAGAAGTCAGGTCAGGTGTTCCAGTTTACTAGGGCTGCTGTAATGAGGTGCTACAGACTGGGTAGCTTGCCTGATAAATGTATTTTTTTTTTTTTAAGAGAGAGGTACAGTGAGAGAGACAGAGAAAGAGAGAAACAACTTTATTTAGTTTTTCACATGGCCTTAGTTGCTCCAACACTTAGTTGTGTACATGGTGCTGGGATTTGAACCCAGGTCCTCGTGCTTGCCAGGCAAGCGCCGAAACCCCTGAGCCACCGCTCCAGCCCTGAAAAATCTTTTTTAAGGTCTAAGGTTAAGGATGGGTCAGCCGTGGGTTCCTTCCTGCTTGTCCTCACATGGTCTTCCATCTGCGTTGTCTGTGTTCTGGTCTCCTCTCTAGGGACGCTGGGTTATGTTGGGTTAGAGCCCATGCTAATGACCTCCTTTAGCTTAAATACCTCTTTAGAGACCCTTTCTCCAAACACAGTCACATTCTGCAGCACCTGCAGGTTAGGACTTGTGTATATGAACGCAGGGGACCAGTTCAGCCCACAACAGTGGCATAGGGGAAGCAGCCCCTCACCCAAGTGGACGATGCCCATGCAGGCACCTGGTTGTACAGGCTGGAGGGTGGGGGTGCTGTGGTTCAGGGAGGCTCTCAGGACAAAGAGAGAGAAAAACCCAAAGGCCCAAGAAAAGCGGGCTTCCACTGATAGCTTTGGGTCAGGATTCCTCTGCCCTCACAGGAATCCTGCAGAGTTGGCATGAAGGAAGACCGTCAGCACTAGGTTGATGTGTCACTGAACAAGCTGCACCAGAGACATAGTTCCTTGTCCTGAAAGCTGCCCTTCATGTTTGGGCCGAAGCCTTCCAACTCATACAGAAGTGTCCGTGTACTTGTTTATCATGCCAAAGGTAGTGTGGGAGCCTGCTCTATCCCCCAAGGTGACAGGTGTAAGGGAGCAGAGTTAACACACCAACCCCTGTAGGCATTGGCAGAGGGTTCAAAGTGTCAGTTAGATGTGATTCTGGAGAACAGTGATAGAGTATGATGAATGCAGTTAGCAGTAATGCACTGTGTGCTTTACAATTGCTAGAAGGACTAGGGGCAGTGAGTGTTGGCTACCTATAATCCCAGGGACTCAGGAGGCTGAGGCAGGAGGATCTCAAGTTCCAGGTCAGCCTCAGCAGCTTAGCAGGTCCTAAGCAACTTTGCAAGACCTTGTCTCAAAATAAAGAGGGCTGGGGATGTGGTTCAGTAGTAAAGCACCACTGGATTCAGTCCCCAGTACTCCTCTCCTCCTAAAAAGCAGCAAGGGGCCCTGTGTAGTGGTCCACATGTGTCACCCACAACTCAGGAGGCTAAAGCAGGAGGATCTCCAGTTAAAGGCTAGCCTGGCAACTTAGTGAAACCTGTCTCAATTAAAAATAGAAGAGGACTAGGGAGGAGCTTGAGCGGTGACCTGGCATGCACAAAGACCCAGGTTCAAACCCCAGCACCATGTATACAACTAAGTATCAGAGAAACAAAGCCAAGGTAAATAAATAAAACTGATTCTCACTCTTTCTCTTAAAAAACAAACAAACAAACAAAAAGACTGGGGATATAGCTCAGTTGTCAAGTGCCCCTGGGTTCAATCTCCAGCCCCAGCCCCCAAAAAACAATGTTGCCTAAAGAGTAGATTTTAAATGTTGCCATCACAGAGAGAAGCATTTCACAATGTGCACTTAAAACATCATGTTGTACACACTTCTTGTGCTTGCAATTTACACTCGTGTGTGTGCGCGTGTGCTGGGGCTAGAACCCAAGATCTTCCATGTGCTAGACAAGCACTCTGCCACAGAGTTGCCTGCCAGCCCGAATGTGTGTAGCTCCAGTTCATCATTTATACATGAATAAGGCAGGGTGGTAAGAGTAAATTAAACGAAAAGGATAAAAAAGTAAACCTTGAAACTGATCATAGAGCAGGATGCAGTGGCGCACACCTAGAATACCATCTGCTAGGCAGGCTGAGGCAGGAGGATGCAAGTTCAAGGCCAGCCTGGGCAACTTAGCAAGACGGGAAAGACCAGGGACATAGCTCAGTGATAAGCTCCCCTGGGTCCCTGGTGCCCAAACACCAAAAGTGGAGCACAGCCCATCCGCTTTCTCCAGCCTGCTCTTCCCCTTCACGTAGCTATGAGAGGAGAGCCACTGTGCCCTGCCCTGGCTCCTGGCCCCACCCTTCGGTCCAGCAACTGCTCCGGACTGGACCTGCTGGCTTTGCACCCAGGTCAGAGTGCTCAGGTGCTGACATAGCCGCAACCCAGGTACCCTGAGCTCCTCCCCAGCACAGCTCTCTGGGTGTTACTGGGTAGAGTGCATCAGGGCTCGAGCCGCTTCAGGACAGATCCCCAGCGCTAACAGGAAGTGCCTTTGGAGAGGGCTCTGTCTTCGGAGTGTGGCTCCTCACTGGGGAAGCCTGAGCACAGGATAGGAAACAGGATAGGGTAGAGGCCTGGAAGCCCAAGGTCAGGGGTGGCAAGATGGTCCCAAGTCCACTCGCATGCTTTTTGGGGTGGTTTTAGGCTGCCCACCACATGCTTCTCCATAGCACCTAACCAACTGCTGCCAGGGCTGGGGTTTTTGGCAGTGCTGGGGCCTTACACATGCTGGACAAGCCCTCTATTGAGCTGCATGGCCGGCCCAATTTCTTTCTTTAAATTGACAAGTTAAACTCTGTAAATATTCTATATGGGGCACAAGGTGACACTGAGGCACCATGAAATCGCTCAGTCAAGCTCGTGAGCATGTGCTGGTCTCACATCCGCACCCCTTGGTCTGCTGCGCTGGCAGTTTCAGGAGCGCAGCGCATTGTTGCTAATTCACACAGAGCTAGACTTACTCCTGGCTCATCGAAGCCTGCATCCTTCGACCCCCACTGCAGCCCTGGCCCGCTTGTAGCCTCTGACCACCCTCCTCACCCTCCGCTTCTGTGAGCTGACTCTTCTGGTGCCTCTATAAGTGAGGTCCCATGTCACAGTTGACAGAAGTCACCCGAATTAAGGAAGAAGAGAACCGCGCCATGCAGGGACCGTGTTTTCTCTGTGTGTCGTCTGTTGGTGGGCTCTGTGACTGGGCCGTGGTGACCGATGCCGCGGTGGACCTGAGAGCCAGTGTCTCTGCGGTACCTGCTCCCTCTCCCTAGGTGCTCACAAGAAGGCTAGCTGCATGGTGGGCTTTGAGTTTTTGAGGACTCTTTACAGTGCCTTCCACCAGGTAGCTGCCCCAGTTCCCACCAACATGTGCAAGGGTTCTTGACCCCATCCTTGCAGCCCTTGGACGGCTGGTCTTTCTTACGGACCCCTTGCCCACAGCTCTCTGTTGTGTGTTGTGTGAAACAGAGACATGGGGTCCCTCTTTAGCCCAGGCTGGTGGCCAACTCTGAGTTCATGTGATCCCTACTGTTTCAGGCTGCTTTTTCGCTGCTGTGACTGAAATATCCAACAAGAACAATTGTAATGGAGGAAAAGTTTATTTTAGGGCTCACAGTTTCAGAGGTCTGAGTCCGTAGGCAGCCGGCTCCATTCATCAGGGCTCAGGTGAGGATGAACATCATGGTGGAAGGCCTGGCTCCAAAGACAGCAGAGAGAAACCCCATGCCACATACAAAATACATTATCCCAAAGGCACCGCCCAGTGACCCACCTCCTCCGGTCACCCCCCACCTGCCTTCAGGTGCCAGCCAACCCTTATTGGGCATTAACTCTCACAACCTGTGCAGCCGTCAGCCGTAATTCCAGGGAGCTTTAACCTTTGTTTCTCATATTTCAGAAGATAGAACTGAGGTCCCTGGACCTGCAGAGGTTGGGTAACGTAGCTAATTGTTGGTGGCCCTGAGTTGAACAGCCTCTGTTGTCATCAGAAGGCAGAGTAACAGACTGGTTTGCAAAGTGCTTGTTACATGCATTGTGTTGAAACCCTCTCTTTATAGGTAAGAGCAGAAACTGGGGTTTTACGAAAAGCACGGTGAAGTGGCTCCTATTGGTGTTTCTCGTAGAATTTTCTTTGGTTGCCAAAACTGAAGCAGAGGAGTCCCAGGAAGCTCTAGAGGCAGCAGTTCCTGGTCAGAACACCCTGTCCCTGTCCCTTTCAGTTCCGCAAGACGCCTCCCTTCTTCAGGAGCAGAGCATGAGGGATGCAGAGCAAGTGACTGCCCTCCAGCTACCCCTGGTGAGTGATTTCCACAGGAGTCCTTGGGGATCCTGTGTCCACCTCTCTAAGCCACACTTCAGGGCATCTTCCCCAGGGCCCAGGCCAGCTCACAGCCTGAGCCCAGAAGAACCGAAACCCTCCCCTCCCTGGCCCTCAATGTCCAGAGCTCCACACCGACTACCAGCCACTCGCAGGAAGCACTGGGCAGACACTGAGAGGGGGAAGTTTCCGTCAGAGGTCACTGGGCTCCCATGTTCCTGGGCCTGAAGTGAGGCAGATGGTGTCAGCAGGAAGGTGTACGGCTGCCCTGCTCTTGGCGGGAGGGGCTGGGGACATGGTACTGCCTTCCAGGCCCCTTCCTCCTCCCATCCGCACTGCTAGCTGGGGACCTGTGGGGTCAGTCCAGAAGCAAACTCCCCTCGCCAGAGGGGCTTCCCAGAGGCCACACCTGCTTCTGCCCACCCCACCCTCCTGATAAGAACGCTGCAGACGTGTGTGACCCTCAGCGACGGTCCACCCAGTGGAGTTGTGGGGTTGTATATGCCGTGCCTTCCCTGTCCCCGCTCAGCAGTCCTGGTGGTGACCTGTCCCGGAGCCCCCGAGGCTTCTGCTTGGGACCCTTTAGCTTGAAGCTGCGATGCACATTTGTGCATGGGTTTTTGCGTGAGCTTCAGTCTTGGGGCAGTCGTTGGGTTGTACGTAGCTGCTTGCCTAGCTTGATGAGATGCCACAGTGCCCTTCGCAGAGGGCCTGTGTTGTCTGAGTGACCTGTGTCCCTGTCCTCCTCATCCTCGTCAGTATTTGGTGCTGTTCCTGACGATGACGGATTGCAGCCCATGGCGTTGTCCCTGCTTGCTGTGTTGGGTGCCGTCATCTTCAAGTCGCAGCCTTTAGCTTCCTCACTGGTTCTGAGTTCTGTGTGGTCTGGGGTTCCTTCATCTGTGATGCTTTCTCCCCGCTGTGGCTGGTCTCTGCACCCCTTAGTGAGGGTCGGGGTCCTTAGCAGAGCACGTTGGTGGTGGTGGTGGTTATGTGGTCTTGGGAACTGGACCTGGGGCGCTCTGGCACCAAGCCACACCTCTTGCCCTTTTTATCTTATATTTGGGTCAGGGCCTCATTAAGTCACCCTGGCTGTCCTTGAACTTGCAATCCTTCTGCTAGGATTAAAGGTAGGCACCACTGCACCCAGCAGAGTGGAAGTTTTTGGTTTGGATTAAGTCCAGGCTGTCAGTTTCTCCTGTTAAGGACCATGCTTCTGCTGTGGTCTGAGAACACTTGCCTGCCCTGGGTCCCAGAGGGTGCCCAGCTCTGCATTTGAAGTGCGTGCTCTGGGGTGCGCTTGCCTCTGAGTGTGTGATCTGCATGCTGCGTGGCCTTGGTTTGAGGTTCCTCTGCCAGAAGGTGCCCGTTTGGTGAGCCCTCCGTGGCCTGGTTGCTTCCCACTGTTGCCTTGCACTGTTCCAGTGACTTCCGTGCTCCTGCCACTCACACAGCAGGGCTTTGACTATGGCAGCCAGGCTTCAAGTCATCCAATCACGTGAACTGGTCCCTGCCATTTCATTGTGCTTCTAAATCCCTTTGGCTATTTTATTTATTAACCTTTTTTTCAGTTCTGGGGATCAAACCTAGGCCTGCAGCGTGCTAGGGGATGCTCTGCCACTGAGCTACGGGTCTGAGATTTCACAGGGATCTTGTTGAAGCTGTGTGTTGATGTGGGGACATCGTCACTCTTCTGACGTGACAGTAAATGTGGATTTACTGAGTGTGGCACTCCTCGGTGATGATCCTTTGTCCTCAGCACCCCGTCTCGTGCCTGATTGGTTGCACCTTCTGGGTGACCGTGAGCAGCATTACTCCTGGTCTCGCTGCCCACACGCCGGTCTCCAGCGTGCAGAGATGCGTTTGGTGTGTTTCATTTTCACTCGGCTCTAGCGATGTTTTTGTGAGGTCCAGGAGGACTGTTTCCCACATTCCTCTGAACCGTTGGTCTGCTTTTGTTAGACAGCTTGCTTTCCTCTTCCGGGTTGTAGGCGGGCCTTCCACTTTCTTATCTCGTTTCACTTCGCAGCTGGAGGGAGCAGCTCTGGAGGAGTGGCGTGAGAGCGGAGGTCTTGCCTTGCCCTGGTCTGGGGCAAGGGGCTCAGTCTCTACCACCAGCACCACTCAGTGCGTGCTGTTTCCAGGTATCTACCAAGTCCACGTGTCCCAACTCTGCCTTTCCGAGAGGCTACATTTTACCTGAGCTTTTTATGCATGGTGGATGGGTCCTGTGAATTTCCTCCTTCCGCCCGTCCTCCTGTGGAGGATCACATGGATGGGCTTCTGCAAACATCCTTGTGTCCTCCTCAGGAACACTTTCCTGACGGGGCGTGGTGTTTCCTTTGCAGATTGCTGGATTCCGTTTGCTGTTGTTTTTTACAGATTTGGGGTCCGTGTTCGTTGGGGAATGTTGGTCTTTGGTTTTCTTCCTCTGCTCTTTCTCTGGTTTGAGTACCAGGGTAATACCTAATACTTCCCATAAAGGAGTTGGTATGTGTACCCTGCTCGCATTTCCTAAAACAGATTGCACAGGATTGGTGCCGTGTCTGGACAGCTGATAGGATCTGCAGCAGAACCCTGTAGACCCGGAGCTTTGTGGAGGAGGGTTTTTTTTAGCTGTGGGTCCAATGTCCTTACCAGTAAAAGGCTGTAATACAGAATGTATTCATCTGCTTCATGGCAGAGGCAGCATGGTGATGTGGGTTCTGCAAGTAACTGGTTTTACTTAAATTACTAAGTGTATTTGTCTTTTATTTTACTTATGTGTTCTGCAGTGCTGGGGATGGAACCTAGGGTCTCATGCACTTCGGACAAGCGCTCACCAGTGAGCCATATCCCCAGCCCTGAAGTTGCTTCACCTTGGATTGCCCCATGTTGGGAGTGCATGCCTTCTCTTTCCCCGTGTTGGGAGCACATGCCTTCTCTTTCTGTATGCTGGGAGTGTGCACCTTCTCTTACCTGGTGTTGGGAGTGCGTGCCTTCTCTTTCCCTGTGTTGGGAGCATGCATCTCCTCTTGGCTGGTGTTGGGAGCGCAGTGCCTTCTCTTACCTGTGTCAGCCATAGTAGGGTTTGGTTCTAACCTTTGCAGAGCTACCCCCTGGTGACTGACCTTTCTGCTTTGTCCAGCTTGCAGGCTTGTTGACTCCCGTCTGACCTTGCTTGTTTCATCTGTGATCTGTGTCTCATTTTGCTGCTGTGTCTCTGGGTTCTGGTCGTGGGAGTGTCCAGTGCTGGCTTGAGCCCCCCCCACACTTCGAGCAGTGTGCTGTGACATCGTCACGCAGATGGCTGTGGCTTTCCTACCTCCTTTCATCTCCCATACTTTCCAACTTCCCTTTCTCCTCCTTTTGGCTCAAGCACTATATGGAGCTGTGTTGCTTGATTCCAGGGACTTTCTGTTATCTCAGATCACATTCACGTTCACTGTGTGACTTCGATTCTTTAAAAAAAAATTTTTTTTTTTTTGTATTAAGGATTGAACCGAGGGGCTCTTCACTGCTGTGCCACATCCCCAGCCCTTTTTATATTTTATTTTGAGACAGGGTCTTGCTGAGTTGCTGAGGCTGGCTTTGAGCCCCCGATCCTGCCTTAGCCTCCTGAGTCTGGATCACAGGCTCCACGGTGTGTTGCCGAATCGTGGGGTTTTTTTTGTTTTGTTTTTTTGTTCTTTTTCAGGGCTGAGGACCGAACTTGGGGCCTTGCGCTTGCTAGGCAAGCGCTCTGCCACTGAGCTAAATTCCCAACCCCGTGGTTTTTTTTTTTACCTAACCTGCCAGTTGCCATCTTTTGGGGGATTTCTTGTTTTGCTTCTTTTGTTTCTTTTTGTACGTGGTGCTGGGCAGGTGCTGTACCCACGAGCCACATCCCCAGCCCAGCTGCTCTCAGTGTTTGTGCCATGGCTAACGGGTCCTTGTGCTGTGGCTAACCGGTCCTTGTGCCATGGGTAACGATCCTTGTGCTGTGGCTAATGATCCTTGTACCATGGGTAACGATCCTTGTGCCGTGGCTAACAGGTCCTTGTGCCATGGGTAACGATCCTTTGCTGTGGCTAACGTGACAATTCCCGTGCTAGGCTCCCCTCTTTTCCTTCTGTTTTGTTCCTGCCTTCCCTTCCCACCCTTCCTGTGGGCTCTTGAACATTTTGCGGAGTCCGTTCTGATTGGCAGGCAGCCGTTGCAGGTGCCTGCGGCTTTCCTAGTGGTTACTCTGGGTGTTTGCCCTCATTGTGGACGCTGCCCACACTTCCCAGTCCCCTCCTTCCCTTCTAAACCTCACACTGCCCTGCTGCTCCTGCAAGCACTGCAGGATGTCACACGGTGGGCTGCAGACGTCTGGAGGGAGCCTGTCCTCTGGTCCCATGGCCCTCTAGCACTGTGTCCTCAGCCATTCCTTGAGAACAGGTCTGCTGGTGACCAGCTTGCATACTCCTTCATCTGGAGTGTCTTAAGTCCACCTCCATTCCTGAAGGATATTTCCACCACACGTAGAATGCAGTGGTTGAGCCAGGTCCAGAGGCACACACTTGTACATACTCATGAGGCTGTGGCAGGAGGACACACGCTCAAGGCCAGCCTCAGCAACTTGGACTCCATTTCAAATAAACACTGAAAAGGGTTGGGGATGTGACTCAGTGGTAGAGCTCCATGTTTCAATCTCAGGACCACACACCCCACACACACAATCACACCACACCACACACACCACACCATACAGTCACACCACACTACACACACCACACAATCACACCACACACACCACACCATACAATCACACACACCACACATCACACACCACACATACAATCATACCACACACACACCATATAGTCACACCACGCACACCACACACCACACACACACA
>PVKS010021744.1:0-34724 GCA_004027875.1 Aplodontia rufa | reverse complement strand
ATGAACCTTTAGAGGACACAGTAAACCATACCCAAACCCCAGCAGCCCTACTTTGCCGTGCTCCAGTCCAGAGCATTGCACAGGCTCTGGCCCAGACTCTGTGGAGCCACTTCTGGATTTCTTGTTACATGAGGGAAAAAATCAAGCCCAATTCATCTAAGCCACTCCAAATTGGTTTTTGTGTTTCTTATGGCTGAAAGCAACCTCATGGATCCTTGAAAGATAGAATCAGTGTGCCAGTTATAATTAATGGCCTTTTTCCCCAAGATACTGTGCCTTTTAAAAACATTAACACTAAGATAGTATGCTGATCACAATAAGATTAATACCATCTGTTGAGAACCACTTGTTTTATAAACCCTACTTCTTAAAACAACTGTCATTACTTCTGATTCATTGTGGAAGAAATTAAAGCTAAAAGCACAGTAATCATTGATGACATCAGAAAGAGGGTTGGAATTCAGATCCCATGCAAATCCAAAATCATTCAGAAATGAATCACTACTATGTGCTGGGAACTACTTTCGTTACTTGGGAAGATCAATGAAAAGAAACAAAGATCAGCACCCTGTGGAGCTTTACCATCTGTGGAGGGGAAGGTGGGCAAGGCACCATCTGCAGATGGTTGGGAGGTACTTTGGAGAAAGCCTGGAAAGAACCTTCCCAGGGTGCTGCCTGCCTCTCCACACCTCTGTGGGTTCCCTTTATCACAGGCTGCCTTATGTAAAGAAGATGAGAACTCTATGTTTTCCCAGGGATCACAGCCTCTGTTTCATTGATCTTAACCTAACTATGGCAAGCAGCAGGCACGCAATGCTTGCTGGAGAAAAAGTCCATCAAATTGGCATCAGCTTCAGTGATGAGTTTGAAACTTTTCTGGGAGTCATGGACATCAGAAAGGGCGAATGCAGTTTGAAGGGTCAACAAGTATTTACGTAGTGCCCAAGTGCCAAGCAATGTGCTGGGCTTGAGGTTCCAGGAGACTCGGTCAGTCTGGGGAAGCATGCAGCTTCCTGGCAGTGGCAGAAACAAGCCAGGACTCAGCAGCTCAAGCAAAGACTGTAGGGACAAATCCTTAGAGGAGAGACCTGGCCAGGGCCTCCATGTAGGAACAGCTGCAGCCACCCTCCCAGTTCTGACACCCGACAAGATGGCATGTTTATTCTCCTGGCAGTGACTCAGTTTCCAGCACCAGGAGTGTGTGCATATTTTTTTTAAGAAGATGTCACCAGTGTGTGCAACCTCTGTTTTCAAACCCGTTACAGGGAGTAGGCAAGCCCAGAATGTATTTGTCTTCTGTTTGGTGTAGGTAAGTGGCTTTTGGGGTCCAATTGAGGCAGTCACATGATCATGCAGGGTTGGGAAGGCTCAAGCCAGCCACAGGAACACACCAGAGCGGGAGATGAAAGACAGTGAGTAGAATGTTCCTGAGATTTGAGACTTGATTTCAGGACCAGCTCTGCCCCATGTCCAAAGACCAATGCAAACACAATGAGGTCCACAGGATGCACCCCCTCTTTCCTGTTCAAGATGGAAATCACGTTATTGAGTCCTGTGGGATCTGAGGATGCTTCTTACAACTTAGATTGCCTGCCTTATTTGATAGAAGACTCCAAATGGGAAACCTGGCTCTACTTTCTAGACATTAAAGAAGTTAATATTCAAGTTAATTTCAGTGGTGCAAATTTGATCCTGAAATTTGATTTGGGACTGGAACGCAAAGTTAAATGGACCACAACGAAATACTCCTGGGTCTGGGAACTTGGACAGGTCACAGCAGCTTTCTGAGACTGGTTTTCTTATCTGTGAAATGAGGGGTTGGACTAAATTATCCCTAAGCCCCTGTCAGCATTGCCATTTTAGAATTTAAATAGATTCACAATGACAAGGAGTGGAGGCTTCCTCAGCCTGATCACAACATCAGAAGAGCATCAAAAAAAAGAAAAAAAAAAAAAGAGAGAGAGAGATTTTCAGGTCTAACCCAGAAGATGCTGATTCGGAAGGTCTAGGTTAGGGCCTAGCAATAAGTATTTTCACTGGGCTGAGGGGATTCTGCTCAGCTCTGCTCAGCCTGGTGGCATTTGAGAACCTCCAGAGGAACTGAAAGCCCTTTGCAGCCAGCCCAGATCGGAGTCATTTTTGTTATTTGAAAAGGTCTTGTTGGGTAAAAACACTGACCTCTCCCTTTCTGCCTCCTGGGCCTTGGAACAGCCTGGATTGAAGAGAACCTCCAGTGATGTTATTCAGACCATTTGGGGGACCTGGGAGAAGAAAGCTTTGTATTTTGTGCCTTTTGACTTCCTTTTGTCCCAAAGAGGAAGAGGGTTTGAGGGAGGGAACGATAACAATCTAACTCTGACTTCACTGGCCCTGTCATGCGCGACCAGGATCATAGCAGTCTGTCCCATTTTCCTGGTTTGGAGAATGGGGAGTGTAAGCCACGGCTGGTCTCATGTGTCACACGTCACTTGCAAAAATTTTTTAAAGCTCACAGGTGCTTTGAGGATTAATAAGGTGCTTGGGAAAAGCGCAGTTTCTAAAAGCGTGGTGTTTGGATTTAACGTTGATAAGGAGCCAGTGGTGGTGTTGTGCCTGCCGGAGAGAGCACGAAATTAGAGACGTTCTGGTTTGGTTCCAAGGGACTGAAATATCCAGATACGAAATCCAGGAGAGAGGAGCCCTGGCAAAAGACAGGCATCTTCCCAAAAATCCCAGCAGGGAACAAAGGCCCCAAGCTGAGGGTGGGGAGGGAGGAAGAAGGCTTGGAGATCAATGGAGGGAGGTCCTCCAGCAGAGCAGGTGTGGAGTGGGGGCACTGCAGGAGGCTCCTGCACAGTGATTTAGGCAGAGTGCTTCAGCTTCGTCCTGTTTCCCCAGCCACATCGAGCTTCCTCAGCAAGCGCTGAGCAGGAGGTAGGGGAGAAAGGGCTGGGCCACTAATCCCAGAGCATGGATATCCAAGGACCCAAGCTGAAAGCATCACCAGAGTGGAGGGAGCTTTGCTCCTAGAAGGGGAAACTCAGGAGAAACCAGGGGGACAGTCTCTTCACTGCAGAGCTGGCAGGGGCGGTGTCACCTGAGTGGGGTGACTTTGAGACCCCTCTTCATTCAGGAAGGTGTTTCCCTAGAAACTGTGTATCTATGTGTGTCCTCAGTACGAAGTCAACGACCTACATGGTAGAATATATGCAAATATCAGACTGCCAAAAGGGGATTAAAAATAAATATAAATGGAAGTTCTAATATTTTCTCCCTGTACCCCCGGGGATCACTGTGTTCCTTCCCTGTGTAACACCTCTGCTTCTGTAGCCTGCACGTCCATAGGAGTCACCTGTGGGTAGAGTAGGAGGAGGCAGGAGGAAAGGAAAAGCAGTCAGGGGCAATGATGTTGAAATCAAATTCCTTGCATGTATGCAACTAACATGTATAATTATAATGCTCTTTAAAAAAAAAAAGAAAGAAAGAAATCACCTGCGGGTCTCATAAGTTTTCTGATTCAGTAGGTCTTGGTTGGGGGCCCCGGATCCCAGGTTTTCTCAGTGCCCAGTGGATGTTGATGCTGTTGCTCCAGGACCTCACTTGGGGCCTGAAAATCCAGGCTTCCACTTGTAGCCCCAGCTTTAGGGGCTCGTGACAGATAACAAACCAAGGGACATTCAGGAACGGAGAGCAGTAGAAGAGAAGGCACAAGGAAGGAACCTGACACCAGGCGTGCATCTGCCTCGTGTGTGTGTGTGTGTGTGTGTGTGTGTGTGAAATATCCTGGTTCAATCTGACACTAATAATCGCTATACCCATTTCACAGATGAGAACTCACCAGGATTGAGATAGGTACCTGAATTCATGCAGTCAACAAGTGCAGAATAATAAACATGAAGTCAAGTCTGTTTTCATACCAAAAATAAATCCGTGTTTGCTGTAGAAAGTTTAGAAGGCCACATAGGTGAAAATTAAATTCCTTTGCATTTCCATGGCTCAGAAATAACGGCTGTTAACACCTTGCTTGTATTTTGTTTTTACAAGAAGTTGAATCCTTTAGTGTTATCTATAGGTCTGAGTTTGAATCTTGGATACAGCTCTTATGAGTAAGACCTTGGGCAAATCACCGAATTCTTTGTGCCTCAATTTCCCCATCTATAAAATGGGGATCAGGACAGTATCACAATAGTTATTCAGGGAACAAAGTGAGTTCTACGTAAAACACTGGGACCACTCTCTGGCGGATAGATGGTGCTTGGTAAATCTTATCAATCACTAGTTTCATCACCACTGCTGTCACAAAGAAGGGAGAGATGTGTGCCACCAAAGCGATGTGAACTGCACGTAGCAACTTGCGGCCAGGCTCAGATGGAGCAGGCTCACTGGGTGGGGAGCAGAGCAAGACCTTGCTCCATTCCCTTCCCATGGTTCTTATTCTGGGAATTTGGGATGCGTGAGCAGAAACCTGAATTTTAAATAAGCTCCCCAAGTGGCTGTGTGGCCAAGAGCCCAGGAACCATATGTGGAGAAAACCTGGTTGGTCAAGTGCCATGTTCCTGTCTCAAGGCGTCCATGGCCTTCCCATTGTTTTGGCCTGCTTCCTGCAAGCCGGCACAGCTGACAGGAAGTCTGGGGCCAGGGCTTAAATATCACATGGTCATTGCTTTGCTGTTTATCTGAGGCAGGTGTTTCGCGTTCACCTGGCCCCAGTCTTTCATTCCAGAGCTGCCAACCTGTGACTCAGCTCAGCCTGGCTCCCAGTTTCCCCTCTGCCTTGACCAACCTGGGCTGCGCTTCTGACTAACTCACCCCGTGGGCCACCGAGGGACCCCAGTGGATCCAGCACCTCCCAGGAGACCTGGAACACAGTAAGAATTCACGAAATGCTTGCTCAATGAAGGATGGAACAGCACTGAATAGCCTGTGCGAACTGCCCTTCCTTTTGCAAGACAACCAATGCGTGCTGAACCACACGTATTCCTTGACTTAAGGTGGGTCCAAAACCACTGCCCTGGAGACATTTCTCAGCAGGACAGATGGTATCTATTTTTCAACTTCAGGAGGAATAATTAGTTAAGAACGTGCTGGGAGGCTGCAGTTACGTGCTGGACACCACGGAGGCTCAAGCAAGTGTTGGTTCCTGCCCCAAACATCCAGTAAATTAGGGTTCCAAATGGTGACTGCTCCTTACAGAGAAGGAAACCAAGGCCAGAGAGGTTAAGTCACATGTCCAAAGTCACACAGCAAGGAATGGACTCAGTGGGGATTTAAAACAGAGCCAACTGCTGTTGCCTGGCTCCGGTCTTTTCATTTTTCATTTAATCAGTTTCGAAGCAGACTCCCTAGCCATTTATATCAAAATCACACCTCAGGCTTGTTAAGGGCAGAGTCAGGGGTTCCTCTCTGGAGTCTGACTTTCTTGGAGGAG
Source organism: Aplodontia rufa (assembly GCA_004027875.1). Taxonomy (NCBI): domain Eukaryota; kingdom Metazoa; phylum Chordata; class Mammalia; order Rodentia; family Aplodontiidae; genus Aplodontia; species Aplodontia rufa. The sequence continues at coordinate 29,317 of PVKS010021744.1, read as the reverse complement.
GTGGGGGAGGGTGAGGAACTTACATTTTTAATAAAACAAGCATCTCAACTGTTAGGCACACAAAAGTTTGAAAGCCATTTGATGCCAGCATCCTGTGGAGATGCTGAAGTTCATCTTTGAGATTATTAAATTCTGATTGCATGCAATTGTTATTAAAAATGTTTGTTTTAATAATCTGTAGCTACAAATGCCTCCCTGAAACCCACCGTTCGCTGCTGTTAGCACTCAGTAAATGGTGAAGCCCCTATAAACCTCCCCTGGGCTGGTTGTCACCTCCCTCTCCCTCTCCTGGAAGAGCAAGGTGGTGACTTTTAAAAGCCAGCCATAAACAAGGACAAGGGGCTTTTGCAAGACTCTGAGGAGGAGTCCTGCTGAAATTCTTACCTTCAGACCCGGATCAGGGTGGGTCCGAGGGAACCTGGGGCAGGGATTAAAACAGGCATTTTAAAGAAGGGAAACAGGAAGCTGCAGTCCCTGTGAGGTAACCTTGGGACAGAGGGGGCATTCCAGATACCTGGACAAGGTGTGCTCAGGATGACAAAGTCAAGGGCACCGGGCTCCCTGCTCCTCAGCATTGTGCCTTCGCCTGCAGTTTAGCTAACAGTGTGTCTCTGGGGCTTCTGCTGCTATCAAATTTATGCCTTATGAAATGTCAAAAGGGAGGCACTGCTCCTCCAATACAGCAAGAATTTTCTTTCCATCTTTTTTTTTTTTTTATGTAATGCCCTCCTGGAGAATTTTTGCAACCCTGGATAAATATTTCTCTGCAATTCAAAGAGCTTATAACTTCTCAAGAAGAGCACTGTTGCTTCTTTGTAAAGCAGTTCTGCAGAGCAGACAAGCCGGGGCACCCCAAGGTGAGCCCAGCCCTGTGAACTGCACCCAGAGCCCAAGTAGACACTCTTTTCCCCACTGAGTTCCCTGGAGGAGGAGGAGAAGGTGATGCTTTTCTCAAGCATGCAGGGCTTCTCATTTTCTCATGGGGTCCAGCAGCCTGCCACAGAGTGATACTGGAGGCAGCCCTGAAGTCTTTAAACAACAACAAAAAAAATGTCATCGGAATCTGCTCCATCCCTTGCCGGCCACAATTATTCAATTATGATTCAATTATTGCATGTGGGGCTTAGTGTTGTCCCTGGCACACAGTAGGCACAAGGTTAAACTCTGGCTATTGCTATCATTAGGATGACTCTAGAAATCTGCAGAGCGAGATATGGAGGCCAGGTCTGCTCTTACACAGGACACTGGAGGGCACCACTTTTTATCCTTGTGATCAGGTAGCTGCTGGGAGCTGTGGCTAACTCTGTTGCTGCTGGGCACCTCCAGAGATTATTACACTGTACATCAGGAGCAGGAGAAAGGCCAACATTCAGAATGAACAGCATGGTTCCCATTGAACGTATATGACTTTCACAACCCTCCTAACGTCTCAATAAAGGAAGTGAAGCCACTGTAATTCTGGACTGTCTATAGAGTTAGATTCAAAGAGACAGCTTTACTCAGGTGGGTCTCTGTCAGTAACACTGTGGCTCAAACCTCTGCTTTTCCATACGGAAGATGGAATGGAATGCCAGATGGCTGGCAGGCCCGCAGGATTCCCGGAGGGATCAGTCACTGCTGGAAGGTCTTCCGAGTGTTATGCTGAACTGTTAGCTTGAAAGGAATTATCTGGGCTTTAAGCATCAGACTCCAAAACACATGTGTTTCTTTTCATGTTTCCCCCCCTTTGGAAAAATCTTCAATTTGGGTGCTCCAAGCAGATACCAAATTAATTCTATTGTTTCTTGAATCTCCCAACCTGTCAAGGTGGTTGAATACCCCTGATGAGAAGTAGAGCCCTAGGGCAGAGGTGGCCTGGCTTTTTATCTCCTTTATCCTGAAGTAGGATCAGGAACATTTTTTGAGCATATTGAAATTCACATTAAACTATATAATCCATATATTTATAATGTTTGATTATTGATATATTACATGTAGGTATTTTAATTTTATGTATTAAAGCATATCAAAATGGAAATTTTGCACAGATGAGATGGAAAGTAAATGTAAGTCTTACCCACTTCTCCTTGTGCCTCAGTGGTTCATTTTGTAAAACCCCTCATCGAGACACTGTCTTGAAGAGCATGAACCTAAAGGGTAGAGTACAGTTTCTGCTGCCATCACCTACCTTCCTCCCATCCCATGTCCTTAGAAAGGACCCTTTGTGTGGGGCAGAGGCATCAGGGCTGCAAGGTAACTTGCCTCTTTCCTTCTTTCCAACCAGAAGCAGCAAAATATTTGGGAGAGGAGCAAAGGACTGTCATGACTCTCTTACTCTCCCTCTCACTCTTCCTTCTCCTCCTTCTTGTTGTTCTGTTCTCTTTTTGCGGGGAGGGCTTTGGAAATCAGAATGGGCCCAGAGTGGATGTAAATTTAGAATTTATTGAGCGTACACTATGTACCAGGTTCAGTGCTGAGTTAGAGTTCCTGTTTGACACATGACAGGAATGGAAGAGAAGTAGCGAAACAGCCTGGCTCTGCCCAGTGGAGCTAGGATTTGAACCTCCAGTTTGTTCCACTACCTGAGTCTTTACCACACTGATTTCTGGAAAGATTTCATCCTATATTAGATTTCTGATATAAAGGGGTATGTATATGTGTGAGGAAGGTTAGGACTGAGTGCTACACATTACATGGACCCCTTGAGGATAGGTAGATGCTGCAGGTGTGAAAGATACTCTACTCCTGCCCTCCTCAGCTTATCGGATGAAGTTAAAACAAAGGTCCCCTCGCTGCACAGGTCTTCAGAAGTCACCCAGAGTTTGACAAACTGACTTACGGGTCCATGCTGATGATGCTGGTTTTAGAAATAAAAATAAAATTGCATTGGAGCACAGTTGTTTTCATGCTATAGAAGTAAAATTGACTAGTTTTAGTGGAGATCCCATGACCACAACCCTGAAATATTGACTCTGTGGCTCTTTATAGGAAAGATCTGCTCGCCCCTTACCTAGTCTGGAGGTTCGTGTCATTATGAGATGCAGTCTTATTAGGGGAAAGAAAAGGACACACAGTCTTTAACCTATATATGTGCATTTGTTCTATTTATAAAGCATTCATAAGTACACTATTCTATTTTTCTGTCTTAAAATATCTACCCAAAATGGAAATTTAAAATGAGTTGAAAATGAATACAAACTTAGGTATTTATTTTCAGCATCCCTAGCAATTATTTTGCCCCTTCTTTGGTCTAGAGATATGGAAACTGATGTAGATAATGATTTTTTAAACTTGATGACATAAATAGTCTGTCATGGTGGCACATGCTAGTAATACCAGGAACTGGGGAGACTGAGGCAGGAGGATTTCAAGTTCAAGGCCAGCCTGAGCAATTTAGCAATTATTTTATTTAAAAATAAATAAAAATTTGAAAAGGACTGGTGATGTAAATCAGTGGTAAAGATAGGCATTGGAATTCTGGGAGGCCGAGTGGCACAGAGCCATGAGGAGGAGGAAATGCAGAGCGCTCCAAGCATCTACCTAGGGATCCATTCAGGTTAGCTGCTGACTCCTAAGCAGGATGTGTAGTGTGAAACTCCATGTGGCTGGGCAAAGAACAACTGCGGAGCTCCGAGGAAAGGATGCTCAATGTTTACACAGGCTGCAGACTTTCCAGTTGGGGCCACACAGAGAGGAAGATTGTATTAATACCCAGAGTGTTCTGCTGAGATCCACAGGGTTATGTCTTAGTGGTGAGGCTAGATTAGCCCAGGAAAAATGGCTACTTAATATCTATGCTGAACAGCGTGAAAATGAGCCTTAAAAGCAGGAAGCTAAACTAATAGCAGGGTATCTGCCTGCAGAAAAAAAAAATACAACATTCTTTAAGAGAAGACAATAAAATATAATTCCATTAGAAAAATTACATTAAAAGAAACAGAAAAATGTGACCAGGAGAAAAATTAGCCAATACAAATAGTCTTACAAATGACTAAGAGGAGGGAATTATTAGACTAAGACATGAAAAGAACAATTATAAATATGCTCATGGATTTATTTATTTTTTTTAAAGAGAGAGGGACAGTGAGAGAGAGGGAAAGCAAGAAACAATTTTATTTAGTTTTTCATGTGGCCCTCGTGGCTCTGAGACTTTGCTGCGTACGCGGTGTTGGGGTTTGAACTCAGGCACTTGAGTATTCAAGGTTAGCGCCTTAACCGCTGAGCCACCGCTCCAGCCCCGTATGCTTATGGGTTTAAAAGCAACTATGAACAGAATAAGAAGAGGAAGATACAAAAATGAACCAGATGAAACTAATGGGAGTGAAAAATCCAATACCTGAAGTAATGCATTTTCTTGGTGGGATTAAGAGCAGAACTGGTTCTGGAAAACACCAAATGAACCTAAAGGCACAGCAATGGAATCAAGCTCACCAAAAGCAAAAGAAAGAGAAAAAGACTGGAAAAAGTGCAGGCTCAACGACACCTCGCTCTTGACATCATGAGGAACATCAAGTGGTAGAGCATGGGTGTAAAACGTGCTGGTTAAGGCAGGAAGAGGCAGGGGCTGGAGCGGTGGCTCAGCAGTTTCAGCACTTGCCTCGCAAGCACGAGGACCCAGGTTCAAACCCCAGCACCATGTACACAACTGAGTGTTGGAGCAACTAAGGCCATGTGAAAAACTGAATAAAGTTGTTTCTCTCTTTCTCTGTCTCTCTCACTGTCCCTCTCTCTTTAAAAAAAAAAAGACAGGAAGAGGCAGAAAAATATTTGTGTAACCCCCTCTGTTATCAAGGCGCCTCCCAAACTTCTCTTCCTGGCTCTAATCTTCCTGGCTCTAACTGTACTGGTTCTGATCTTCCTGGCTCTAATCGTCCCGGCTCTAACCTTCCGGGCTCTAACTTTCCCACAGGCACAAACATATACCCAATGACCTACTTTCACCACTGTCCTTAGGGCAGAGAACCAATCAGCATCTGCCCTCTGCTCCTAACTACCCCAACCCCCATGAAAATCCCCTATAAATGCTCTTGTACACCCCCAATAAGTGGGAACCCATCTCCGATGATTGGTTTTGGTCTTGGTGAGCCGGATTATTCCTTTCAATTTGAAATGTAGTGATTGGAAAATTTCCAAATTTTTTGAAACTTACAAATCCATAGATCCAAGAAGCTCAACAAACCCCAAGCACAGAGAGAGTCAGCTAAGGTATATCCTAATCAAACTGTTGAAACTCAGCGAAGAGGAGAATGATGGAAAGCAGAAGAAAGGACGCATTAGGAACAGAGAAGTAAGGATAAGAATGCGGCAGGATCCTGGCAGAAGCACAGCCCAAAAGACAGGATTGCATCTTTAAACCTATCGCCATGGCTTGAATGAGAGATTATGCCCACCTCCTACGTCTAATTCCTGGGCTGAAGTCCTAAACACCTTGGCTATATTTGGAGTAAGAAAGTAATTAAGGTTCTATGGGGTCACAAGGGTAGGGCTCTGATTTGATAGAACTAATGTTCCCGTAAGAAGATAAGTCGCCTTTTCTCTCTCAACCAGGTGAGGACACACCAAGAAGGTGAAAATTTGCAAACCAGGAAGGGAACTTTCTTCAGAGACTGATAATAGTGGACCTTGATCTTGGACTTCCAGCCTCCAGAGCTAGGAGAAAATGAATTTCTGTTGTCTAAGCTGTGCAATCTATTCTGTGTTCTTACAGCAGCCCAAGTAGGCTTGTTTACCCATCAAAACTCAAAGTTTGTCAGCAAAATTTCATACCCAGTGAAAATATTATTCTAACATGAAAAAAAAGAAAGACATCTTCAGATGAACAATGATGGAGAATTTATCACCAGCAAACATGCAATATAAGAATTATTAAAGGAAATTATTCAGGCTGAAGGTAAATAATGACATGACATTTACACAAAGTGATACATAGCTTCAGAAACAGTAAGAATGACAGTGAAGAGAAATGACTTTCTCCCTTCTCTCACACATTGTCTGTAAGAAATGGGCATGGTACACATACCCGTAATCCCAGCTATCCAGGAGACTAAGGCAGGAAGGTGGGTTCAAGAGCAGACTGGGCAACTAAGCAAAACTCTGTCTCAAAATAAAATTATAAAAAGAGTTGGGGATAACTTTCTTAGCATGCTCAAGACTATGAGTTTGATCTCCAGCTGCAAAAAAGAAAGTTGTTTTTTTTTTTAAGAGATAATTGACCACTTCAAGCAAAATTAGTAAAAAATGTACTCTGGGACTTAACTGCACAAATAAAAAGTTTGATAACTAACACAAAAAATGGGAGGGACAAATGGAAATGTACTGTTGTAAGTTTTTTTAAATATGTGAAGAGCTGAAACATTATTTGAATGTAGGTTTTAATAGTTTAACAATTTGTGTTGTAAAACCTAAGAAGTCTCTAAAATATAGAATAGAGAGGTTATATATAATAAGCCAATGGTAAACAGAGTGGAATACTATGAAATACCTAATCCAAAAGAAGGCAAAAAGAAATGAAAATAGGAACAAAATTCAGATTGGAAAAATAGAAAACAAATAGTAAGATGATAGATGAAAAGCTAGCCATATTGACAATTACATTAAATATAAAGAATCTAAATGTGCCAATTAAACTGCAGAGATTATCAGAATGGATAATATGATCAAGACCCAAATCTATGCTATCCACAAGTAATTCACTTTAAATGTAAATTCAGAGATAGGTTAAAAATGAAAGAGGATATTCTGAAGAAGAATTTAGAGGCACATTTCATAATGGAAAAAGAATAAATTCATCATGAAGGCATTAAATTTTGTATTGCTTATAGACATAAAAGCAGCTTAAAATACATAAAGCAAAACATAATGAAACCAAAAACAGAAATGCACAAATCCATAATTATAATTGGAGAGTTTAGCATTCCTCTGTGAGTACTGATAGAATGCAGAAGCTTAGTAAGGACATAGGAGGCCTGGACCACACTATCTGTCAACTTGACTACTGCATTTGTAAAATACTTTCCATCGATAGCAAAAACAAGCATTTTTTTCAAGTGCACATTGTACATTAAACAAAACGGTCATGAATTAAGTCTCAGTACGCTTTCTGACTACAGAGAATTGAGAAATCAATAACAAAAATATCTGGAATATACCCAAATACTTGGAAAAGTACCCAATTTACTTCTAACTAATGAGTGGGTGGTAAAGAAATCATGAGAAAAATCAGAGAATATTTTGAATTAAATGAAAAACAAAACAGCCTATCCAAACTTGTGTGATGCAGCTGGAAGAATTCTCAGAGGAAAGTTTGCAACTTTAACCACTTTATAAAGCTGACTAGTTCCTATGCCCTGGTTTTATTAGAAAAACAGGGGGCATGGACACGTTGATTGATTTATGTGAGACTGTGCATTGGCTATGGTGGAAATCAGAATTCGACTCTTCTGGACTGATGTCTTTAGTTTTACGGTGTTTTTTAACTTCTTTCCTTTAGACCTTGCTCTGTGTCTTCGGAGGAATATGTCTAGTCACTGTTTTGTCACCGCACTCCCTGCTGTGTCCTCACCCCAAGTAATTATTCTTTATAGTTACTGATAAGGATGTTGGAAGGAGTTAGAAGGTGTTTGGTGTAAGCAGAAGTCTTGGGTCAGGAGAAGCAGACCAGCAGGGTGGACGAGGTCACTGCTATTCCCCCAGAGCATGTGGGCAGAAAGAAGTGGATAGCACATCTGGGGAGCTGCTGTTCTGTGCCCAGCTGGACGAGTGGCTCTCAGGACAAGTGTGAAGTGGTTATGTCACGTATTTAACATTGTGCAGCTAGCATTAGCTCTTGCATTTGAACCTGGTTCTGTGCAAATCTGAAAGGCCACGCATGTTGCAGGATAAATCACTGGTCCTCCTGTTGGGCCTCTGCTCAGTTCCGACTCCAGAACTCTAACCCACTGCTGCACACTTACTCCACGCGAAAGCAGGGAATAAATGCAATTGTGCTTTTGTCTCTATGAATTAACCAGTTTCACCGGTGTTTATCCCCAGTGGCTCTGTGGGTCTTGACCTCAGGAACCTACCTTCCTTGTGTTACCAGCACTGCACTTGACTCAAGTCCAAGTGCATTCTCTCCATTTCAGTAAGAACTCTTCTCAAGCTGTGATCTTTTTCCTTTGCGGAGCTGCACAAAAGGCCATAATCTCAATTAGGAAAACACTTTGTGTATGAAGTCAGGGTCAGCTGGTGCAACCTGTGAGGATTAGAGGGCAGGGATACTGCATGGTCAGGGTGTCCAGCCAAGCTGCCTGGAGGTCATTGCTGGGAGCTAGTGTGTACACCTTGGCCACTTATCTGTGGGACTGGGTATCTGCAGATGACAGGTTATTTCCTGTTGGGGGCTCTGCTCCTGTGCACATCTTTGTGTCTTCCGATGTTCCAGGACATGGAGAAGGGCAACTCCAATGTCTTTGGGTGGCTTTTCTAGTAATACTCTAATTCCCACACAGATACTTGAACTTGCTGAGTGCAGTGAAGCCTAGTGTGGCCTCTGGAGCCAAGCCTGTTAGTGTCTGACCCCAATTCTACTACTTACTGTATGATTCAGACTGGTCATTAATTTGCTGGTCCTTTGTTATCCCACTCATGAAATGGGCATCATAATCTTCACTGATCAGGTTGTTGTGAGAATGAAATGAGTTAATATATAGTCATCTCTGTATTGGAGGCAGATTGGTTCCAGGACCCTTGAGCATGTCAAAATCTGCGGATGCTTGAGTCCCTAATATATAACAAGGTAGTATTTGAATACAATCTATCTATATCCTCCTGTATACTTTAAGTCATCTCTAGATTTCTTAAATTAAAATAATACAAATGCTATGTAAATAGTTTCTATACTGTGTTATTTAGGGAACCATGACAAGAAAATAAGTCTGTGATGCTGGGGCAGATATAAAGGATATATATGTGTGTGTGTGTGTACATAGATATATTTTTGTGGTTTAAATGTGAGGTATCTCCCAAGAGGACACGTGAGACAATCCAGAAAGGCTAAGGTGAAATGATTGGGTTTTGAGAATCTGAACTCAGTCAGTGAGTTCATCCCCTGATAGAGTGTGGCTGGAGGAGGTGGGTCACTGGGGGCGAGCCTTTGGGGTATGTATTCTGTAGCCGGTGCAGAGTTCCTCTCTCTGCTCCCTGGAGCCATGCCTTCCACCATGATGTTCAGCCTCATCGTGAGCCCTAAGGAATGGAGCTGGCCTTCTATGGACAGAGACCTCTGAAATCATGAGCCCCCAAATAAACTTTCCCTCCTAGAACAGTTCTTGTAGGGTCTTTCAGTCACAGCAATGGAAAAGCTCACACACACACGCGCACACACACACACACACACACACACACACTGCTCCATCCACTGTCAGTTGAATCCGCAAATTCAGAAGACATGGCACAGAGGACTTATACAAAGCACATGGCAGAGCTTTATTGGCTCATAGCAGTGCAGTATGAACATTGTCTACATTATTTTTCACAATTTGTTGCTGGAAGTCTTTGCTCAACAGGGTCAATTCCCACCCTCCACTGCATTGCTCAACAATCTTGGTTGCAAGTGACAGAAACTGAATTCAGGTTGACTTAGGCCAAAGGTGAAGTTCAAGGGAGGTCTAGCTTCAGGCATGCTCTGTTTAGCATGGCATCTAACCTTAGCAGGTGTGAAATAATGATCCTGGGAAAAAATGAGTGAGCAGCTTCATTCACTGATTTTGTAAGGACTAAAATATGAACTGACTGTTTTCTGAGGCATAGTTTTTTGCAGGGATGGGGGAAAAGCTTCCAAATGTTCAGGAACATTTAAAATTTCAAAAATATTCTCTTCTAATATTCATTCATTCATTTCTTCAATTGCTCAACAAATATTTACTGAGCATCACGTAGGTGCCACTCTGTTTGGAACACAGAAGATGCAGCACTGATGTATCAAACAGGAAACCCTGGCCTCATGGAGCTCAGGCTTCAGTGGTGGGAGGAGGAGAGAGATCCTCGATGACACAAATGAGTAAACAATAGGACATGATAAAGGACAGTGGGACGTGAAGGGAGTACTGCAGCCGGCAGTTATCGTGCTGAGATTCACTCTGCATGAAATCTGTATTGTGACAGTCTTGGAGTGGGTAAAGGGGCATTTTATAGACTGAGAAGGATTCAGCGTTCAGAAACACATGCACTCACATGTTTTCCAGAGACTCTCTAAGCGCAAGATTTTCGAGGGATCTTGGACCCTTAAGTAGTTTCCCTGCTGTTCTTCTCAGTGGCACTTTTTAAATTGGTTCTTTTTAGATGTCCACGACAATAAGATGTACAATGACAGAATTATAAAATCATGGGGTATAACTTGTTCTAATTCAGTCCCCAGTATTATACCTTCCCCCTTCCACCCACTCCATGTTCTTTTTAGATATATGTGATGATAGAATAAACAGTGATGTAATTTTAAAGTCATGGACCATAACTTGTTCTGCCTCAGTCTCAAGTATTCCCCTGCCCCCGTTCTCTTCTGTCTACTCTACTACTCTTTCTGTTATTTACCAATAGTTTATTTTTTAAATTAGTGTCTTGCTGATGAGCATGTTCATGAGATTCTCTATGCTATGTTCAGATGTGAATCTAGGAAAGGTGAGTCTGATTCATTCCAAGAACTTTCCCTAGCTCAATCAGTAGCACTGCGAAGGGTGCAATGGTCCAAGCTCCTCTAGTTAGTGATGTGGGGAGCTGAAGCACCACCTGCAGGGACGTGGTGGGGGCCATGGAGAGAGACCTAAGTGCGATGCCCGCATGTCACTGTGCCCAGGATATGCCAAGAGGGAGCCAGCCTGAGCATTCATGAGGGAGAGGGAAGGGATTCTTCACCTGACACAGGAGCTGGACCCTAAATTCCTTGGGGCCTGTTGCATAAAGACGTCAGCTTGGTGTGGGGCTGACAGCGGCCAGTGTGTGCTGCAGCCAAACAGACAGCACCATGTGGCTCTTGTGTAAGAACCCGTTCTTCTCCAGCAGCACATTAGGTACTACATGTCATAAGAATTGAAGAATTCAGCCAATTTCATCTGATTGGTTGCGTTCCAGCGTCCACCAGGCTATTGCTTTTCTACAAAACCAAGTTTGCTTGATAAGGGCATGAGCCCCAGCATCCCCATTGCCTTAGTTTGTTTTCTGTTGCTATAAAACAATGTGTGAAGCTAGGTACTTCATAGAGAGTAAAAGGTTCATGCAGTGCAGTTTTGGGGGCTGAAAGTTCAAAATGGGGCAGGCAGCACCATCCATTTGACCTCTAGTAGATTCCCTTCGGCTGTATCGCAATTAGTGGATGGCATCACACAGAAGCATGATAGAGGTGAGCGCACATGGTGAAACAGGAAGCCAGGGAGTCAGCACCAGCTGCTGTTTGATAACAACCCCACCTTGTGAGAAGTAGCTCACTGCTTGAGACCAGCAGTAATCCCTCCCCAGCTTGCTGCCCCCTGACCTCACCTTGCACTGGCCCCCGCTCTGAAAAGTCCCACCATCCCTCAGCACCAAGCTGAGTGAGCACTAAGCTTCGAACACATCAACCTTTGGGGAACAAACCACTTCTAAACCATAGTACCTGGCTCCTATCCAGGGGGCTGTGTGTGTAGGTGGGCTCAGGGTCCCTCCTGAGGAGGCAACTGTCTCTCTACCTCTTTCTCTCTCTCTCTCTTGCTTCATGCCTGCCCCAGCCTGCCCCAGCATATTCATCACAAGAGTCAGGAGACGGTGGGACACTCAGGTCTCCCATTGGAGCCATACCTGAGCATCTGCCCTGAGCTCTGAGATGGCACACTAGCTCATGGGAAGGTGTGGATGAAAGGCAAGCTTGACAGCCATCTGTAATTGTTCTGTGTCAATGGGAGGGGTGTCTGTCCAGGCTAGGTCTGAGCAATCCCTCCTGCTTCACTCTTGGTGGTTAAGAAATGTGATTAAGGGACTGCAGGTGGAGATCTGCCTTATAAGGACAGGCTAGAGCATGGAAAGATGTTTGGTGTTAGGCAGGATGAGATTCAACTCCATAGTCTCTGAGTTACTCAGTCTGAATCTTCTTTTCTGTAATGAGAACAATGGGACTTACCTTGCAGGACCGTGGTGATGCAACTGAATGATTTCAAATATTCAAAATCAGATGTAGCATTATGCAATTGGTGCATTGCAAGGACTATGATAATCATAATAAGAATAATAATAACAGTAACAACAACAACAAGGGCATCATTACTATTATTAAAGTTGGAGGTATTACCCAAGGAAGATCAGTTTTTTTTTCCTACCTGAATACCCTTGTCAGATGCAGATGCTGGTTTGGATATGCGGAACATAACTCACGGTGGCACTTGCTATGCAACAAGGACAACACAAGTAGTGGTAGGGACCCCAGATTTAGAATCGCCAAGTCTGAACTGAAGTGCCAGCCAGTTCTGCCCAGGTTCATTTTGTAACCCTGGGCCAACAAGCTGTGTCTTAAATTTTTGATGTCATCAATTCACACATGAAGATACATCTTTAGAATATAGCTGTCATGTATGAAGAACAATAGTCTGGACACAGCGACCCAGACCATCGCCACCAATACCTCCAAAGACCTCTGAGGGCTGATGGCTGGGGAGGACACAGAAGGCTGCAGGCATAGCAGTACAGTGGTAAACTCCTGGAAGGGGGAAGCATGCACCTTCCCACCCTCCTTGCCATGGCTGATGGTGCCTTTATCCAGGGTTCTGGACGCCTGAGGTCCTGCTTGGCTCTGCTCTTCATAATCCTCATCCACCTGTTTTGTACCCAACTATCCTAGCTCCTGAGGAGTTCTCGGGACTTGTCCTCCTTTCCTTATCTCTGGCCAGTCTTCTCAACTGGTGGCTCTCCTGCCTGGGCTTCTGGAATAGCCTCCTACTGTTCTTAAATAGGTGCTGTCCTGCCTCCACCTGTCTATGCTCCATCACCCAGAGCGAACTTCCTAACACTGCACTGAACTTCCCAACCTTGCACCATGAGGACTCCCCTGCCTGGACCTGAAGCCCCCTGCAGTGCTCAACATGAACTCCTGGCCCTGCATCCAGCCCCTGAGAAGCTGCTGGGACAACCTCCTCTTACTCGTCCACCAGCACCTCCTGCTCCCTCCCCATATTCACTCATGGCAACTGTGCTGCCCATTGTCTCTGACCTCTTTCCAGATGTTCTCTTCATCTTTGGCTTTCCATCATACTGGCAGCTTCCAATCTTCAAAACCTTCCAGCTCATTCCTTCTCAGGACCTTAGCACAGGGTGTCCATTGGGCTCTCCCTTGCTGTCTGGCCAATTCATGTTTATCTCCCAGGTCTCAGCTTTTCCCTCACCAAGGCCTTCCCTGATCATCCAGTTTAAAAATGTCTTCACTGCTTCCCCCTTTACGGAACTTATTACTGTTTATAAATTAAGCATCTACTTTTTTTTTTTTTGCCATACTCTAAGCTTCAAGAAGGCGAGCACTATATTCCCTGTTCCCCGCTCTAGACTCAGCATCTATCCCTTTTTAAGGAACACGTAACTTTTTTACTGCATAAATCTTTGTTGTGATCGACACATCATGGCACCTATTTCTGGGGTACAATGTGCTGCATCCGTTCAGGTATACATCATGTAATGATCAAACCAGGATAATCAGAATATCTGACATCTTTTAAATGTACCATACTTTCATAGTGATAATATTCAAATTCCCTCTGCTAGCTATTTTGAAGTGCATATCACTAATCACAGTCCCCCTGATGTTGTGCAGTAGAGCTCTGGAACTTGCTCTTCCTGTGGAACTGTAACCTGTTACCAATTGGCCAAGCTCTCCCCATCCCTCCCTCACACCTACTTTCCTGGGCCTCTGGAAATCGCTATTGTACTCTCAACTTCTAGGGATTCATTTTTGAGTGAGATTGTGCATATTTTTCTTCCTGTGCCTCTTTTATCTCCCTTAACAAAATCTTCTCCAGGCTCATGCATGCTATTATAAGTGACAGGTTTTCATGGTTTTATGGATGACCAGTCATTGACTGTCCAAGCTACAGTGAGATATTCCCTCACCCCAGTAAAAATTATTCTCATCAAAAGGACAAAAAAATAAAATAAGCGGGGGTGAGGACATGGTGAAAGGGAAATTCATACATGTTGATGGAAATGTGAATTAATACAGCCCTGATGGGAAACCATGTGGAGCTTCCTCAAAAAATTAAACATAGATCTCACAATTTCACTGTGGATATATACCCTAAAGAAATGGAAGCAGTGTGTTGAAGAGACAGCTGCCGGCCCACTTTCATGGCAATACTGTTGGCAATAGCTGAGACATGGAGTCAACCTGAGTGTCCTTCAGTGGATGAATGGGTAAAATGAATCTTAATATGTGCAAGTTGGACAAATGGATAAATTCGATGTCAGTTCCCAGGGGAAACACACATTGGGTTACAACATTCGAAACAGTTTGTGTAGCAGTTTTCCATTCAAGTATAACTAATTACCAAAAAATGGAGCAGGCTGAAGCAACACACAAGTCTTTTTTTTTTTTTTTTTTTTTTTGTCTTAGTTATTGTGGGTTAGTAATGGCAGCCATCAAGGCAATGGTCACACTGGCTCCCAGCTCATGTTGGTTGTTGGCAGGCCTCAGTTGCTTAGGGCTATAGGATGGGGGCCCTCAGCACCTAGACACAGCCTGTATCCATAGGCAGTTCAAGACGGAGCTGTGGACTTCCTTCCTTGAGTCCAGCAGGATAAGCTCTCCGAGCATCTCTGTTCTTCTCTAAATAAACTTTTAAGTTTAAAGTAGTTTTAGATTCATGGAGAAGTTACCAGATAGTACTCCCATCTATCCCATAGCATTTCTTCTATTAACGTCTTATATTAGTATGGTGCATCCATCAAAATCAATGAGCCAGTACTGATACGTGATTTTAAACTGAAGTCTATACATTATTCAGACGTCCATCTGCTTCCCCCCTGCCCCCAGTATCCTGTCCTGTTGCAAGTCCTCATTCATGACACCACATTGCTTTTATAGTTTGGAATCTGCCCTTAGATCTCAAATTCCAGTCTCAAATAACAGCATGCCACTTCACAGGTGGCTCATGTACCTCACAAGCAAGCACCCCCAACCCCTCCCTCCAACCCTGTTGACATCGCTGTCATCGTATTCACTTATTCATGTGATTTCATTGCCCGGCTCAATCTCACTATTTCCCTATTCTTTATATTCTTTTCCTTTACGTGCGTAAATTTTCTGGAAATTTACGTAAAATTTCTACAATAGTGAATTTTTCCTTCTTTTTTTCCTTTCAGTGTTTAACTCCACTCTCTTCTTTTTTATTTTTATTTTTCAAAGAGAGAGGGGCAGTGGAGAGAGAGAGAATTTTTTTATTTAGTTTTTTATGTGGCCCTCATTGCTCCAAGACTTTGATGTGTATGTGGTGCTGGGGTTTGAACTCGCGCACCTGCGCATGCTGGGCAAGCTGCCGTAACCGCTGAGCCACAGCTCCAGCCCTCCACTCTCTTCTTACATAAATGGTTTCTGATGCAAAGTTCCCTGTAATTCCCATCATTGTTCTTCAACAGGTTAAGTGCATTTTCTTCTGGTTTCTACCAAGATTTTCCTTTGACTTTGGTTTCCTGCAATTTGAGCAAAGTGCACACCTAGATATTTTCATTTTCATTGTTTGTTTTGTTTATCCTTGTTCTTCTCTGCATCTGTGGTGGGATTATCATCAATTTTGGAAAGGTTTCAGTCATGACTACTTCAAATATTTCTTCTGCTCCCTTCTCTTCTTCCTATAGTGTTCCAGCTATGCATTTATTACACATTTTGATGTTGTCCACTGTTCTTGGCTTTTCATTTCTTTTGCCCTTTACATTTTGTGAAGTCTCTACTGCCTGGTCTCCAAACTCACTGAGTCCCTCTGCAGCTGCACCGTGTCTACTGATGAGCCCCTTGAAGGCATTCTGCATTCTGGTGTCTCTTGCTTTTCTGCATTCATTTGATTGTTTCTTCGAGTCTCTGATTACATCACTCAACTGTTCTTGAATATTTTCTCATCTTTTCAGTGACAGATCCCTTAGTATAGTAGTCACAGCTATTTTAATTCTCCATCAGGCACTTCAGCATTTGAGCTGGATCTGAGTCTGGTCCTGATCCTGCTTCTTCTCTGCAGACTTTTGCCCTCCTTGCCTGTTGGTAGGCCTTGTCATTTTCTTCCAAAGGTAAGACATGTTGAACTGAGTGGTTAGGAGCTGGGGCAGGTATCCCTTTAGTGTAGGAACCTATGCTAATCTGGTTAGCATTTGGGCTGGGCTGCGTTTAATGTTGCTATTACTATAGGTAATGCTGCTACTTACTATAGAGCTTCAAACATCTCTAGTGTCAAGGACTTTGCTTGCCTCCCTCCTTTCTTTTGACTGAGTGTTCCTCCTTGGAGACACCCTGTCTGGCAGCTCTGGCAGCTGTAAACTATTATGACTTTACTGAACCCTGTGGGTGTGGTGGTAAGGTATGAGGACGGTGGAACATTCTACAACCTCCCAAAAAAGTCTCAGTCTGTTATTGGGCTTATGTCCTGGGCTGTGACTTTCACAAACACTCAACATTTTCAGGTTCCACATCTGTGGATTCAACTAACCTCATATCAAAAATATGGATGTGGCAGGGTGGGTACTGGCATCAAGTGTGTCTTTCTGCCTTCAGTGTTCCCTGTTCATTTGGAGACCTGACTCATGTTGGATGCTTTTCCTCCCCTTAGATAAGATAGGTGTGTTAAAGAGGCCTGGCATGGAAAGAATTCCTTTCCTTCCAGCTGGAAAGTTCTGGAAAGTTCCGATGAGCAGATCTCTGTTATGAAGCAGAATCGGGTGTTTCTCCAAAAGATTGTCCTTTCCTTTCTGCTACCAGAGTTATGAGGGATCTTTCTTGGAGTTGTCACCATGTGAATCTGGTAGAGATCCTGAATTTAAAGGCCACCAGGCTCTGGAGGCCCTCCTAAGACTGAACCCTGGGAGTTTCTCACTCTGATGGTCCATTCGCAGCCTCCAGCCATTTGTCAAAATTACCAGTCTGCTGCTCTGGGTAAGCAGCAGATCTCAGCTGTGCTTCTCTGTGTTAAGACTGTCTACCCAGATTTCAGAACAGCAGTTTTTTCTTACATATTTAGTTGTGTAATGGTCCAATAAATAGATTAATTTTTTAAGTATAGGATGAGAGTGACAATTTCTAAGCTCTTAATGTGTCTGAGCTGAAACTGGTAGCCCCGTATTAACTTCTTTTCAAAGCTTATCTGGGGCTGGGGATGTAGTTCAGAGACTCCATGCATGAAGTTCTGGGTTCATTCTCTAACACTGGAAGGAAAAAAATAAAAGTCAAAACAAGAAAGAGCTTATCTGAATAACCTCAGCCCACTCAGAATAAACTCCATCAGGATACAGCTAACCCAAGGAGAGAGATTACCTGTATTCATAGGTACCACCCACACTGTATGCAAGGTGGGTACAGCAAGGGACAGGATGTTTGGGACCATCTCTGAATTCCACCTACCATAGCTGCTGAAGGAGGTGATACTTGAACATATTTGTAAAATGAGAAGCAGCATGAACTGACCCAGAAGGTGGGAGGAGCATGCCAGGCAAAGGGGACTGCATGTATGAAGAAGAGAGAAGGTGGTAAGGATGCTCTCCAGATCCAGATGCAAGAATTACAAGTGAAGAGAATCTTGGATTATTGGTTTCGAATGTCAGGATGGTTGGGTCACCTGCGGAGAGGTTCCCGGTGAGCACTTACCTTGTACCTATGATGGCTGGGTTGGTAAGTCTGGTTACTCCCTTCCAGAAATGTGGACACCTTGATGCTAATGAACTAAATCCTTAATGAACAAGGTATCTGCACAGAAATGATGTGTCTCTTCAATTACATCTTGCCAACCAAACCATTTTCCTTATTTTCTTCCCCCCAAACCAAATAGGTAAAACACTAACAACAAAACAGAACAAACCCTCCCCAAACCCTACCCCTTGATTCTTGGGAAGGGAGTTGGATTCATTATAGATTGTTTCTCTGTTGTAATTATATAAATATCATCCTCTGCTTGGACTGTCGTTTGACTGGACATTTTTATCAAAGATGTTTACATTTCTCCATCACATTTGGAACAAA
The DNA here is from genome assembly GCA_004027875.1 of Aplodontia rufa. Taxonomy (NCBI): domain Eukaryota; kingdom Metazoa; phylum Chordata; class Mammalia; order Rodentia; family Aplodontiidae; genus Aplodontia; species Aplodontia rufa. Next base: position 11,136 of record PVKS010021744.1, on the reverse strand, counting down.
TGCAGCAACCCTCTGCAGGGAAATGGCATTGATGGTTGCCATGGGAACCATGTGAAGTCACAGAAAGCAGATAATCTCATAATGCATTACCCAGTGTCGGAAATAGGCAGCCCAAAAAGAGAACAAATTAGCAATTGACGAGCAACAATTCAGGGCCAGAAAATAGGAACAAAATAGAAGGCTGGCTCTGAAAGGTCATGCTCAAGGTAATATATTGGACTTTCCTCTACCCAGACCAAGTTTTCTGCTTGCATTCCAACCACATAAATCTATCTTAACCAGTTCAGACTTGTATATGAGGAAAATCCAGAAAAGTGCAATTTTACATTTTAGAGAAATTTTGAGAATTAGCTTGAAGCAGTTCTTCTGCTCAGTGAGATTTTTCAGATTAAACTATCGTCTTGTGATCACTGAACATCCTTGGGAGGCAGTCAGCTTAATGATGAAAGGTGCAATTTTAGTACCAAACTGCTCGGGTATGAATTCCGGCTTTGAAGCTTATGAGCGTTTTGACTTCGCAGAAACAACTTCTCTAAGCTTCAGCTTCCTCATCTGTAAAATGGGAACGATCACAGCATTTACCAGTGCAAGTTTCCACTTCATGGCTTATTTTTGGATTAAATGAAATAATCCAAGCAGAGGTCTCAGCATAATGACTGCCTATATTAAATATTCAATATGTGTCTAGGGGTGTTAATCTGAAAAAAGCAAGCAGTTTTTCTACTATAGGAGAGACTTGTTATTGCAAAGTCAGGAATTTCAAAAGAACTTATTCCAAGGATCTGGGGGGACATATGGGTTGATCACAACATTTAACTTGGACCATCATCAAAACTGCCTGGAATGCTTTACTACACCATAGGGTTTAAGTCCCCACCCTGGACCTGTGCTCAGAACCTCTTGCTATGGGGCCCTATGAATTTTAAGGCAGCACCCTAGGAGGATCTGATTCACTTTAGCCAGCCCAGGAATCACATGCGAGCCTAAGAATCATTGGAATGCATTTTAAAGTCCCGTTTTGTGAGTTTATCCTCCCGGATGTGGAGGTGCCAGTGTGATGAGAACGCTAGGAAGCATCTCAGGGGATTCTGCTGCAGGGAGTGTAGAAAGCACTCTTGGCCCCATGTGGCTCTTCAGAGTCTCTGTGGGCCCTTCCCCATCACCTTCACCTTGCAAGGAAAGAATTGTGACCATCAAGGTACCTAGAGCATGGCGGGGTTTTCACGGCAGCAACAAAGAGACAAAACAAGTTTCTCTGTCCTGTAAGCTGCACAGCTTCTTATTTAGAAGCCTCTCCATCTTTTTCCCTCCAAGGCCAACTAGAAACAGATGACGGGTGGGAAAGCCTCCCAGGCCTCTTCTGTTCTGATGAGGAAAGGAGCATTCCCTTTGGACTTGATTTTTCCACATTTCTTCTACTTAGTGGCACTTAGAGCCTCAAGGAAGTGGTACACTGGTTGAGTAGCCAGCTCTTGGGATGTGGAGGGGCTTATTTCTAGCACTTGCTCATTCCCAGGGTGTAAACACTTCCACTGTGGCTGCTCCTGAGCTACCAACATGACGGTACTGAACGCAGACACGGGGAGGGACACCTGAGCTCTGCTCCCGTGAGCCACTCCAGCCAGCGCCCAGATAACTTAGCACTGGATCAAGGATGTGAAGGAGACTTGCTCAAGTCTAGTCTTGGCCTTAACCCAGAGGGACAAGTGAAGCTCCTCCTTCCTGAGAGCCCCCTGCCCCCATCAGTTCACCAGGGTAGAAGACATCCTGGCCTCAGCAAGACAAATGAGTTCCTTGCAAGTGCCAACCTCAGGAGGTGGCCGCTGGGGCTGCTGTGTGGAGAGGATTCTGAGCCCTGATCTGGGCTTACAGGGTGATCTCTCTGATCAGAGAGGGAGGTTGCACGTGGATGTTGCAGACAGGAGGAGAGGCACATGCATCTGCCATTCATGAAACAAGGAGCCAGTTCAGGGACTCATTCAGAAAATGTTGAGTTTCTATTAGATTCCAGGCACTGCGTTAGGGGCTGAAGACAGAACAGTGAGCTAAAAAAAGAATTCACATCCCAGCGGGACAAAGAGACAATAACACATCCATTTATAATGTCACCTGGTGTTGAGGCCATAAGGAAAACCAGTAGGGTAAGGGCAGAGTGAATGCTGAGGTGAGAAATACCATCATATCTCACCTTACCAAGATCCTGACTGTGTCGCCCTATCGAGTCCGGAACGACGTCTTGATAAGGTGACATTTCACTTTTTTTTTCTTTTTTTTGTGCAGGGGATGGAACATAGGGCAGATAAGGTGACATTTAAATAGTGACTTGAAGGATGTAAGGGGTGAGGAATATCGTTTCTACAGGAAGAGAGGTTCAGGCAGCTGAAACAGCAAAGGCCCTGTGGTAGGAGCATTATGGGTTTGTTGAAGTATCAGCCCTGGCGATTGGAGCCCACTGACTAAGGAGAGGGATGGGAATTGGGGCTGCGTGGTGCCTCAACGCAAGATCATTTTGAGGCTCGAGTAATAAAAGAAGATTTCCCCATTTGCATATAATGCTCAAAACTAAATACGTATTTTGGCAAGATTTTTTCCCAATAGATACAGGAATGAATCTATTGGCTATTGCTTTAGTTCAGAACCCACCTCTGGAAGTAAAAAAGGAAATGAAAATCCATGTGCAGGAGATGAGTAAAAATATACTTGTACTGCCAAAGAACATGCATCCCAGGGACGCCTTATTTTCAGGAAGGAGGCTGTGAACAAACACCTCAATACATGTCGAGCTCTGAGCATTTCCTAAATCAGGGTAAAAATTCTGTGAGTGAGTTTGAATGTGTGCATGCGAGCACACACTGTTTGTTTCTCTAGAAGGATGCACAGGTTTTGGAGACCAACAGTGATGGATTTCAGTTGCACTCCTGCACTTCCTTATTTTGCCTTCAGTAAATGTATACTACTGCCCATCTTCTGCCCGGTTCTGTGAGGTTCCAAGGTGCCTGAGCTACTGCCCGTCCACTTAAGAGCGGTGAGAGATCTACAGTGAGATATACAACCTCTGACTTCCGAAGGAAAATACAGATCGTAGCAATCCTATCTTCTCTCTAACTCCCGTGAAGGGTAGGGCTACTAAATGAGGTAACACAGAGGAGCCAAGCTTAGTGTCCAGAGCCACTGTGGATGTTTTAGTTTCCTTGACCATTTTCCATCCAGTGTTTCCTCTAAAGCTGTTGGAGTTTAGTGCACTCCCATGAGGTAGTCTCCTGCTGGCTCCTCCAGTCTGGTTAAAATGAAAATCAAGACAGCCTTTGAAGGAAAACAATTCTCCAAAATATACCATGAGGTAAGAAAGACAGGCCTAGAAATGGGAGGCTTTTTCTCATCTGATCATAAATCCATGTTACCTTGACAACCATATGTTTTACCCTAGAAATGCTGTCATATATCAGTTGTTTAGTACTTACAGTGATTGTTCTAAGGAAAGGAGTTTATTGTTATTTTTTTTGGCAGTGCTGGGGATTGAGACCAGGGCCTCCTGCATACTAGGCAAGTGCTATGCTACATGAGCTACATCCCCACTCTTTTTTATTTTATTTTGAGGCATGGTATCACTTAGTCACCCAGGCTGGCCTCAAACTTGTGGTCCTCCTGTTTTAGCCTCTGAGTAGCTGGGAGAAAGGATGGTTTACATGGCTTCAGGGTAACTTCCAAAGACACATTAAATGAACATGAAATTTCAGCCAGATGATGAGTTCTGGAGGCTTCTAGGCTTTTACGCATGCTGAGTTCTCAGGGGATGCTTCTCTGAGAATTAAGGGGTGGAGACTGATATTGTAAGTGGAGGCTATATCTGCACAGTGCAGAGATGGTAATTATGATAAGCTGATTTCCGATACAGAATGGAGTAATAAGATAGAACTCACCTCCATGGAAGCTTCAAACTTCTGCTGAATTGCTCAGTCTCTTTAACAACAGCTCTTTGTCTTCTGCTCTCACTGCTCTGTCACTAGAGAGTTGTACCTTGGAGGAGCAGAGTAGTTTAGGGGAGATGGTGGAAATGGGAAGAGAAGGGGCTGGAAAGGATAGGAAAAGAGCGCATGTCCTGGGGCTGGAGACTTGGATCATGAAACATGAAGGAAAGTATTTTGTAATACATTTCGTCTCCATAGAGAGAGAGCAAACGCGGTAGCTGATGGAATTTTGCCTTTCATCTCTTCCTTCTAATTCCATGTGTGAAAATGTGAATTCTAGGGTCACTTGGTGCTGGTCTGTTGGGATCAGTAGACTTTCAGCTGGCTGTGAGCATGCATGCATTTAGACACTCTGAGCATGGGATGTCTCTATACTCTAATGCCTTTATTTATGCATTTGCACATGACATATCTAATTCCAAGATGCTTAAGGCATTTTGCAAACATTATATTAACTGTTAATCCTCTCCATGTCTCTCTAAAGCAGGGAAAGAAGCCTTTTATTATAAAACATGGTGTACTAAATCTGAAAAATAGACTTCACAGGCAGAGGGATAATGAAGAGGGATGAAAAGAGAAAGAAGATGCACAGGAAAACAAAAGAAAAGATGAAGTTTTCCTTTAGTCAACTAGACGAATCTCCTGCAAATTTTCTCTGCAAATGGAGCCAAAGTCAGCAGTGCACCCTTGCAAGTGGTGACTCCATGTGTGCTTCTGGTTCTGTGGCTCTTCACCTTAGTAACCAGATAACCTTGAAGAAGGTGAATCTCCCCTTGAAGACTAGAGTTCTGTGGTTGTGCTAAGGGGATTATAACATTATATACATTACAGATTCATTGTGAAGAACACATAGGAGGCTTGTAATAATTTTTATCTGTCATTGTCTTCTGCCATAATTGTCAAGCAATTCTCTCTTGGTCTCTGCTGGCAAAGAGATTATTTTGCCCAAGCCAAATCTGCATCTAAAAATTCCCAATGATTGAGTGGAGAAGGGCTCGCAATACTCCACACCTCCCTATTTCTGTACCCTTAACAATGCTACTTTACCATCACACCCATTTAGTGGGTTTGTTTTCGCTTATCTCTTGAATGAGCACTTATTTCATGACTTTCTTTGGCTAATAGAATACAGAAGTGACCTTGTTCCACTTCTGAATTTAAGACCTTGGGCAGCCTTGCGTGCTTCTGTTGGTCCTCTGAGAACCAACCTGTCCAGCCACCACTTAAGTCCAGGCTAGCCTGCTGGATGATGTGAGATGTAGTTCAGGGGTCCTCATTATCCTAGCTGACATCCATCCTAGATTGGTAAGTTACCAGCTGCTTGCCAGATGAGCACTAGATGCATGAAGGACACCAGTTGATACAGATAGTGCCTGGCCTAGATCAGCAGAACTATTTGTTTTACCTGTACGTTTTTAAGCAATAAGAAATGGTAGCTATTCTAAGTCACAAAATTTTAAGAATGGTTTGTTATGCAGCAGTGGCTAACTGTGACAGCCCTCTTTTCAGGTTTACTTTTCATTATATTCACCTCTTTCTTAACTTACAAATATTAATTTATGTCTTACTCTGAGCAGGGTCAGTGAGGGGAATTAAAGATGAATCAAAGTCCTAGCCACTGAGAAGCAGCATCTGGTTGGGTAGGTAAAATATGGAAGATAGAAAGCTAACAAACAGTGAAAGTTATAAAGACCACAGAGGGATAAAGAAAATAGCATTTGGTGTATGATTTCTAGCCTGGATTTGGGATGGAATGGGAGGGTTGGCAAATCACATAAAAAAATTCCTCCAGTATCTCTAGAATTGATACTGCCATGGCCTGAATGTGTTTTCCCCAACTGATATGTTGGAACTTAATCCATTACCACTAAATTTGGTAGAATTAAGAGGATCTGTTCTCTTGACCCAGTACCTCCCAAAGGCCCCACCTCCTAATGCTACCACACTGGGATTTAGATTTCAGTATGAATTTGGGGTGGGACAATTTCCATGTTTGGCACTCTCTCTCTCTCTCTGTCTCTCTCTGTTTTTACTTCTTCTACCTGACTTCTTGACAGGTCACAATGGCCTATTCTAATTCATCTGCCTTCCCTAGTTATGCTTCCCTCTATCCTGCCTGCACTCTAATCCATTCTTCTGTCAGAACCAGTTTTTCTGAAATGTAAATTTGGCTGTTTCTCCCCTTCTTTAAATCCTTTGGTGGCTTTCCATTGCTCCAGAAGAAAGCCAGGACTCTGTGGCATGGAACCCAGCATGTCCAAAATCGTTCCCTACTTTCTCACCTCAGTTTTACATCTGCCTATCCCTCCCAGTTGTCACCTATGATACAAGGAGCCCAAACAGTATTATCCTTCCTCTTCTTGCTTTGAATAAATTGAGGAAGTCAACTCAAAGGATTCAGAATACTGAAACACCACCTCTTGGGCTGAAAAGAGTTCAGTTAGATGATGCAGCTTGTATGAGTGCCATGGGTCTAATATATGAATCTCTTGAACTGGGCCAGGTACCCATCTCGGCACAGGTACTACAGGCCCAGGGAGCCTTAACCCAGCAAGTGTGGAATGCACAAGACAAGCACTTAAAACTCCTGCTCCCTGCATGTAATTTGCTCCTGAGAAAATAAGGGAAAATCTGTTTTATTCTTTCTAAGTTTCCTAGTCTGAAAACTCACTCCATCTCCCCTGGGAGGGAGTGGATAAAGGAGTGGGGAAAGGCCATAAGGAAGATTCTGGGAGAGGGGTAGATGCACTGCTCTAATGATATTGAACAACTCACGTCTTCTGAGAACACCCTGCTGCTTCCCTCATCCCTCTGCCTCTGCACATCCTGCTATTTCTCCCTGGAAAATGCTTGTCTGCCCTTTCCTTGTCTACCCAGTTGCCTGACTTCCTCCAGCTGATCTTAGATACATGCAGGGAAGTTAAATGAGATCTGTTATGTGAACCTTCTGGAGAGTGTCTGAAAAGGAGTCCTTCAATAGCTGCTTATTGAACAAATGGAAGTTATATTTGTCTTTAGCCTTGATGGAAAGGTGAGATCTGGGCAGGTGACCTGGGGACTAAAGGGATTCAGGATGTTTAGACAGAGGGGACCTTGTGGAGCAGATTCAGAGACAAGGAACACATGTATGGTGCGTATGTAGGTTTGGTTGAAGCACACATGAGACAGAGAAGTGTTGAGAAATTTTGTTAAAGGAACGGATTGAAGCTAGATTGTAATGGCTAAATATGGCAGTAAAGTACCACGAAAGAATTTGAGGAGGTCAGTACAATTGATAGTACATTTAAGACATTTGGATGGACAGAACTGTTGGTAATCACCCAGTCTTACAGAAATATGAGGCAATGTGAGTCCTGGAACATCTATGCACAGATTCCAGGAAATTCAGTGAATTGCCTATATGTTCTTGGTTTTATATATGACACAATTTGGTTATCTCTGATGCTCATCCAGTCCTATGAGTTATTATGAGTCTCATTTTATGGATGAATAAATTAGCTTTGGGAAGATTAAATAACTTGTCAAAAAGTACTTTGCTAATTCATGCGAGTACTGATCAATACTCTTTACATTGGAGGTATCAGATAAGCCTCTTTGTGGAAGTAACAAGTCAGGTGATATCTAAATAGCAAAAAGAAGCTCACAATGCAAATAAGGTACAAGAGGAGAATTCTCCTGGAAGAAAGAGAAAGTGCTCAGGTCCCATGCTGAAGTAAGTGACAAGGTGGAGCCAAGTGCACAAGGGCAAGAGATGAGGTCAAAGGGCATGAGACAGCTCTTGCATGACCTTGTGGACCATGACAAGGACTTCACACTTTATTCCTTGTGATGGGATTATCTGGAGATTTTCAGCAAGAAAGCAATGACCTAAACTTATAAATTGTCTGTGGGTTATGGGGTAGGAATTGGGGAACTGAGACTGATTATAAACTCATTATACAGAACTGGATGACAGATCATGGTACTTGGGCTTGGGCAGTGGTGGTGGAGGAAATGGAAAGATGTACAGAATCAGCCACTGACCTTCCCCTGCTAACTGGCAGTCTCTCCTTTGTGCCTGGGAGCACAGTACCAAGCTGTTTGTAGCTCGGTGGATCTCAAACTTGAGCTTCGGCAAAACCCGCTGGATTCAGTAGGTCTGCACTTCCAACCAGCTTCCAGGTGATGCTGATGCTTGTTGCCTGGGAACCACACTTTAAGAACCACTAATCTTGTTGCATCACCTTTGCTTATAAATTTACTGCTTATGGAGTGGTCCACAAAGCACTTTGATCAGCATCAAATCAATTTGTTGCCCCTTTGCTGGATTCTAAATGCTCCCCTATTTCTTTACAGAAATATCCTTTCCTTAAACTCAAATAGCTGGTCTTCCCACAACTCCTGCTTCATCCACTGAACAGTAAAATCTAGTTCCATTTAGATCTTTGGATGTTTTGAATCTAAATTATATTATTTTGATTGTTGTCCCCTCTAGATAGAGGGACTTTAAAATTCTTATTTTGGGGAAAGCAGGTTGGTCATGTGCCTGGTTGAATAAGAGGGTGAGATGCATTGCCTTTTCCAACCTGGAAGTGAAAATTCAAAAGTGAATATGAAAGCATAGAACTTGAGGGGCTCAGGTATAGCGTTTTGTCAACTCTTTCACAGAGAAGAATTTCTATGATGATTGGTTTAGTAGGTATTTCATTTTAAATTTCAGAGTCCATATTTTGGTGCAGATTCTTAACTCCAAAACCTTCCCTTTCACATCTGTATTCCATGAAATCAAAGCCATCAGACCGAGATCCTTCTCTTGTTCCCTCTACTCAGAGAGCATATATTACGTGCTATAGTTTAGAGACATACCAAAATAAAACAAACCCTTCTCTATAGAGATACAGGTGGCTCGTAAAGAAGAACACCTGACTCCTTTACAATCTGGGAAGATCACAGACATGGACACTATGCTGTGTCCCAACTCAGTCACGGCTTTGCATCCTCTCCAAACCACACATGCACAAAAAAAAAAAAAAAATAGGTCTCTGAATACCTCGTGATGTAGCAGAGTGTTGAGTTTGAAGCCCAAAAAACCTAGGCTTCTTCATGCCTCATGCCTTCTTCATGTCCTTGTCTATGAGCTGAAAATGGCAACACCTGCCTCATCTGGTTGTTGTGAGGATTGAAGGAGATGTTGTGTGAAAGCACATGACAAGCACCAAATTGATTTCTCTTCCCTCATGACACCTGAGACACAGAAATATCTCAGTCTAGGAAAGTTAGACAGGCCCGTGCAGAAGAAGAAGGATCTGCACAATGAAACAGAAGATTAGGAGAACAGGGCACCTTATGTCACAAGGCAGCCAGCCAATGACGTGTCTAATCTGATTAATTTGGGGCAACACTGATCAGCTCCAACTTAAGATCATCAATCAACTGTGCAAATCCTGGGATGCGGGTCTATGAGTGCTGAACCTGTGGGGTCCCAGGCAAATCAGAACAATTGGTCCCTCCTCTCATGCAGCAATAATTAGACTATCAAGAATTCCAGTTGAGCCCTTATCTCAATGGGAATAATTCCCTACAGATATACAAGGAAAAGTTCAGATTTATTTTTATGCTCTTAGGTTATATCGGCCTCTCTCATTCCTTCTCCAAATTTCTCCAGAGTAATATCCACTTACCAAGTCTATCTGTTCAGCACACATCTTCTCCCAAAGTCATTCATCTGCAGCGCCTGAGTGATCTTTAAATAGCAGCATTAAAAGCAATGTGTGAGGTGGGGAGGGGGACATGTTTGTTGCCAGCCTGTACTGTTTTCTCTAAAGGGGATATTTTAAATAATTTCACAGGGATGGAAAGTAATAAGACTATCCTGCAATTGTTCCCAGCCTCAATAGCGCTATTCCCAAGAACCACCCTCCAGAACAGTGAAGGGTGAGAAGGGATTGGCTTTAGTGTCCATCGCCACTGTCCCTCCAGCCAGACACATCCGTGCTGCCAGGACAGAGTTCTCACTATGTGCATGTAGCCCACTGAACTAGCCAACTCCTCCTTTTCTTTTCCCAGGAACGGAGCTCACCTGCATGACACCAAGAGCTGGCAAAATGAAGTTGGGCATTGCTGGTGCTGGGAGCTTTTTTCACATAGTCCTAGTCCACTTGTGATCTGCCTCCTCTTCCTCACCTGAAAGGCAGAAGGAGACCCTGAGTTTTCCAGACTCCTTCTTTTATTCACAAATTGCTTTTCTGTGTAGAAAGCAGATTCTCCCAGCCGGGCCACAGGCCGGCCAGCCTTACAGCAGATGCTTCCTCGCTTTCCCCTCCTTCTGAACAAACACTGCATTTCAAACAGCGAAGGGTCCCACAGCTGAAATGCCACAGCTGCTCTGCCAGGAGCTCTTTGCAGATCTCCTAGGAGAGTGGCAGTGTTGTCATTGTTCTTAATTTTGCACTAGCATTTGAGACATTGTCACCCTTTCGTTTATATCGCTGACAACACAGTTCTGACTTGCCAAACTCTCTGTTCGCTCTCTGACTCTGCTTCCCAATGTGGTCCAAGGTGGTCATACATGGCCATGTACATCACGGCTCACATGTCTACTCTGGTGTCCTCACTTCCCCAGTCAGCGCTCCCTCTCTCGCTTCTAGGTGGGTGGTTCTGTGGTCTGCATCTCTGTGTTCCAGTCCCTCATCTTCCCACCCACATATCTGGCATCACCTCTAACAACTTGTACTGCACTTGCTGGACCCTCTTTCTTCCAAAATTGCTTCCCACTCAGACCTCTATTTTTCTCAAAATTATAGTCAATGTTCTCTCTTCCTGGTTCAAAATCTTGGCCTCAACTTTAACCCTTCTTTCCTCTGGCACACCATGAACAAAAATATGATTCTCCCTTTGTAATATTTCCTATCTGCCTCACTTGTCTGCTTCTGCTGGTTTCAATCTCACCCATAGAGCTCCCATCTCATTCTCTAAATAACATTTTCTTAGTGCAGGTCCTGCTACTCCATTCATCCCTCCATTACTCTTAGTTGACACCCAAATTACAATTCAAATGGCTCCCAAATAATTCTAAATTCTTTATTCTAGTATTTAAGAATTTCCAGAGTAAATTTACAATGAACTTTCCCCCTAAAAGTGAGCTGGGATATGGCAGGAGTCTCCATCTGCCCATTAGGGTATTAAATGA
>PVKS010021743.1:0-34738 GCA_004027875.1 Aplodontia rufa | reverse complement strand
ATGTGTATATATTCTGGACATTGCAATTATCCCCAGGAGTGCCCCCCCCATTACCCTCCCTTATCCCTTGCTTCCCCTTCCCATTATAACTCTAAAAATAGTATTAGATTGTAAAGCATTACATCTTATCTGAATTTAACTCATGTTTCTAGACCAACTTTCTCATTGTCCAGGGTCTAGTCCCCACCTCCACAGATGAGTGGAGACAATCGACCCTTAGGTCTCTGGGTTAAGCTGATTTTACTCATCATGATCTCTTCCATAACCATCCATTTACCCTTGAAGGCTGCAATGTCATTGTTTCTAATTGCTGTGTAATATTCCATGGTATAAATGTACCACAGTTTTTGGATCCATTCTTCCTGTGAGGGACACCGTGGTTGTTTCCATAGCCTAGCAATAGTAAATTGTGCTGCTATGAACATTGATATTGCTGTGTCACTGTAATGTGCTGATTCTAAGTCCCCTGGAAAGATACCCATGAGTGGAATAGCAGGGTCGTATGGTGGAGTCATCCCTAGTTTTTTAAGGATTCTCCATACTGCTTTCCAGAGGGGCTGTACCAGTCTGCAGCTCCACCAACAGTGTGTTAGTGTGCCTATTTCTCCACAGCCCCTCCAGAATCTATTGTTTTTCACTGACACAGAAGCACAGTGACATGTCTTTCATTCCAGTGATGGGCAGCGGTGTGTTTTCAGTCATTAAGCTTCTGCTTGGAGCCACCAGAGCCTGAGGTGAACAGTAGTAACTGATTTTTACCCCAGAGACTGGGAAGGCATGCTGTTCAGGGCTGTAGGCAATTAAGATGGTCTACAATGAAATAAATAATATTTGTGAGGCTTTGAATCTATTTACTAAACAGTGTGCGAACTATAAAGAATTACAGCAAATGCTCTGCCCACAACTCTGCTTTCTTGTGGAGGTGAAAATAAACACGGAAAACTTGTTAACTTTATTATAGTCAGGATTGTAATCTTCCTTATCATAAAATACTAATAAACCCCTGGTGAATTGTGAGATGTGTTGAATAGCCATCTTGGTTAGATAGTTCGATTTGTGATGGAGAAGGGGGAGGTATGGAGCTGGGGTAACATAATGGAAGCCTTTTGTTCAGGAAGACACTGGAGCTGAGTGCATATTCACACACCTTCATGTTGTCCAGATCCTCTTATCACTGGAAATTTGATCTGGGCACCTGTAGTTCCAACAGTAGAGATTTTTTTTTTTAAATTTTTTAATTTTTGAGCAACCTTACAAGATTTTAACAAGACAATATAAAATGTGTATAAGATGTGTATATATATTCTGGACATTGCAATTATCCCCAGGAGTGCCCCCCCAATTACCCTCCCTTATCCCTCCCTTCCCCTTCCCGTTCCCGTTATAACTCTAAAAATAGTATTAAATTGTAAAGCATTACATCTTATCTGAATTTAACTCATGTTTCTAGACCAGCTTTCTCATTGTCCAGGGTCTAGTCCCCACCTCCACAGATGAGTGGAGACAATCGACCCTTAGATCTCTGGGTTAAGCTGATTTTACAGTAGAGATTTGATGACTGAGTGGAGAGTTTTTATGCCACTGAAAATGCCCAGGATTGAGCCATGACATTGTCCTTTCTGGACTTGAAATGCAGCCACCATTGCCTCTGGTTTCTCCAGTGTCCGGAATATAACAAAGGGTGACAGGGTCCTAGATGAGGGCTTTTATGTATTACCAGGGACCTCCTGTGCATGATGGGATATGATGAATGAGTAGTGAAGTATTTTGAGTGTGTGTGCATGTGCGTGTGTTTTAAATATTCAGTTTGAAAGTTGGATTCTTCTCCTTTTTGCTACTCCTTTCTTCTATCTCTCTGACTTCAGCTAGGAAGCCAAATTTCATTTGCATTATCTCCAGAAATTCAGATCCAATATAATATTCTTGAGTGTATCTTATATTCTTTCACATTAATGCCCCCAGTTTGTAGAGGATTAGAACTTGGAACTCTTGTGTTCTAAATCCTAAATTCAGCTACAAACTGAACATCTTACAGAAATCCCTTAGTTTTTACTTTCCAAAGGACTTTGTTAGAATAGGTTTTCGTGAGTAAATTGAGCCAACCCCATCACCAGATAGTGCATATATACCCAGGAAGGATGTCAGCCGAAGGGGCTGATCTATAGTGCTACCTTTGTGGATTCTCTGCTCTGCTTAATGGTGTGAGGTGTGTTGGTTGACACATGTCAGGATTTCTGAACTCCCCTCCCATGTACCTGCAAGAATTATGAATCTGATTCTTGAGACCAAGCAAATGTTTCACAGTAAATTGCCAGAAGATATAATTCTTCAGTACTGTTGTTTCTGGGTTTCTTTTCTTTTCTTTTTTTGTTTATTGTGTTCTATTTTTTTTTTTTACTGAAAATATGTGATTAACTATATTACAGAAAATGCTGCTACATAGAGAACTTTTATTAAGGTGTTGTATCTGGGTTCTGCTACCTTTCATTTAGCTTTATTTTTTCCATTTATTTTTTGATTGTCTAGTACTGATTGTAGCCACCATAAATTCTCATTTGCAGAGATGGGAATAACAACGACGAAAGCATGGATCAAAGCTGAGCAGGACGCCAGTGTTTGTCTGTGGGGTGTGTGTGCCCGTGTGGGATGTCTTGATCCATTTGTACATTTCTCCGGGGAATTCTCAGGCAATTAAGTCAACCTACTACAAATAGAGCCCTCTCTGTAAACTCTGATTTGATAGGAGAACGGGTAATTCCTGTTAATGACTAGTACATCTGCTCAATTATATTGTTTTGTATTGATGCTTAATTAGGTGTCAAGTTGGAGGAGGGGGAGAGGCTGAAAGCTTGATTCCCTTTTAATGTCAGAGACTCACCATAAATTACCTGTCTTTTTAACATACACCAAACACTTTGACAGGCATTGTGTTCTTCTGCCCTTAACACATTTACACTTTCTTGGAGAAAGAGTGTAATATTCCCTGGGCAGTGAGCTATATCGGAGCTGGTTTGCCTAGAATGTTACCCATGTCCAGTTTCATGCACAGTGACCCTTGTCAACCTTTAGCTGTCAACAGAGGGAAGACTTCCCATGGGAAATACAGTTTTTGTTAAATAGCCTTCCTTTCTCTGGGAGTGTTTTCTTTAGGATATGGTACCCTGATTAAAATTGAAGCTATCTTACTTTAAAATTATAATTTACTTTTCCCCTAGATGTGTCTAGATAGAAGCAAATGAAACCTCAATTTCTTAGTTTTATTTTTAAATGTATGATGATCCTGAACAAATTATTTGTAGGGTATTGATATACCAATGCATAGACTTATTCAGTGAAACAGTGAGTGTTTATAATTCCAGACTTTGACAGAATGGGAAAACATTTGTTAAAGAATGGAAAGTGGTGGTGTTTTTTTCCTTAGCGGAGGAGTTCTTAGTGCCTGAGTCTAAAAGCCCTTTTAGCCAGCTTGTAGGCATAATTTTCATTTTTTATTGATGTCAACGGGTGGGTTGAGGTCAAAGATTATTGCATTTTACTTGACAATTCATGCTATGTCACAAAGCAATACAATACATTTTAATAAAATGATGCATTATGTATGAGATCCTGTGACAATTAAAAAGGGAGAATTGACAGCACAGAAAATTAAGTTCTTAAAAATGAATCATAATGGTTGAGGCTTGCTGGAGGAAAAAGCTGAGCTTGTGTCCATAAGAAGTGGAGTGTTTTTGTGGACTGGTTTTCCTTAACAAAGCATAAGAATGGATGCTAATATGATATTCAAAATAAAGAGTTGTCGATTGTAGTAACTTCAGTTACTCCTCTTTCCAGTATGTTGAGACAGTCTAGTAAGATTTTTGATGATTCTAAAATCTACTCAATTCTCAACTTTTTATTACTTTTATTTGTACTTGTAATCTTTCCTTTTTTAAATCACACCTTAAGATAGTGAAACATAAGAATATTAACAGGAAATGTAAGAATGTAAGCCATTGTCTTGATTCTAAAAATAGTAATACTTAATCACCACTGTTGTCAGTCCTTGGCAAGTCCTCCAAAAAAATGTTACCAAATATTTAAGATTTTATAAACAATTCTCAAGATTATTCTCTGCACATTATATTCTAATTTGAATAAAGTTGTCCTCTTAGATAAGATAGAAAATAAAAATCCTGCTAACAGAGCATATTGCCATCATTTTACAAAGAATGAGATTTTTTGCCTCAATTTCATTTCATTTTCTTTGTACTTATCATTTCTCTAAGTTATTTCTTAGAGTACTGATTCATGTATATCTTAAGTGCAGTGAGATATCGCAGAAGACAGAATAAATTTCTCAGGGAATAATTATGCTAGAATTCCCAGTAATTCTGAAAATGCTACGATGAAGGTACTTGTAATTCCTAGTTTTTGTATTAATATTTATTTCATATATTTTTATTTTTGAGAATATTATATTGCAATGGAGGCTATCTATATGTCAATTAATGCTGTATTTGAGCATACACTTTGTATTATATATATATTTAAGGTAATATACAAATCACAATTTATAGTTTTAAAGCTTCTTGTATTAATTATATTAATTTTTCAATGTATGAAATTGAAAATTGGTTAATTTCATTTTCTTTTTCTAATAATAGAGTGATTATTAATGTGAAAAAAATACCAAGGGAAATTTTTAATAAAAATCATGAAAACAGTCGTACAACATTTAGGCCTATAGTCTTGTAATGAAATTGTGCATTAAACATTTCCTAGAATTTCATTAAAGTGAAATTTTTTTAATCTTATCTAGGACAAATAATTGTTTTGTTGGAGTTCTAGATCATAGTTTGGTTATTCCAATGGTAATAGCGATTTCTTGAAAAAAATAAGGCTATAGATTAGTGTTGTGTTCATTTCTCAATCTTAAGCCTTAGTTCTTAGAATTGTAGCTTTGTAGTTCAACAACAGAAATTTATTTATCAGTTATTGTAGCAAGTACTTTTTATAGATTTATTTTACTCCTCCCAAGAACCCCAGGAGTTATGTACCATTACTCAACTAAGTTTTAAAATGATGAAGTAGCTATCTCGTATCATCTCATGAACAATCAAAGCAGAATTAAGACTTCCAGCGTATGGCCCAGCGCCTAAGAATTTAACCAACCACTTTGCAATACCACTAACTGGAAAGGAAATGCTCCAAATTATGTGAACAGAGTATTTTTTCTGTGAATAAGTATGAATTAGCTATTCAAATTTATATTTTTCTAATTTATTTATTAATTTTGATTAGAAATTGAACCCAGGGCCTTGTGTATGGTAGGCAAGTACTATACAATTCAGCAATAACCCTAGCCCTCAATTTTCTATTTTATTACATTATAATACATTATGTTGCAAAGATTTCAAACAGTAATGAATTATAAACAAAGAACTACAGAGGACACTTCATGACTCATCTCCCTACTTGTGTGAAATTGGTGTCTTTCTGATAGTGTTCAGTTTTTCTAACTCCTCATGTGAATGCATATGGAATCAAATAATTATTTTTTACATATATACATGGATACGTGCATACTTTGTGCATTAGCTTTTCTACTGAGAATTTTAAAGATGTTTTCCTTATTTTTTTATTCCCTGTTATTTTCTGTTATATCTTCCCATGAAATTGATGTGCCATCAACTATTTAAGGAGTCTTCTTAGATAGAAATAAATATTGAGACTACTTCCCATTACTTCCTATTTTGAATAAGTTCTCACTGAATATCCTCTCACATACAACTTTGAAAATAACTCAGAACATCTCTACGTGATAGAGGCGAATGGTCAGTTTTCAGCTTGAAAATCATATCCTGTTTTGTTTTTAAAGATGCATGCATTTCTCCCTCAGCATTGGTTAACATTTTAAAAGTTTTCTTGATTTGATGTGTAATGAAATATTTGGGTGTGCTTCCATTATTTTTGTTGGTTATGCATCTATTTATTTTCAATAATTAGTCATTTTTTGATAATTCCTAGTTTTCCGCATAGTTCTCATTTAGTTGTTTACACATTACTTACTGATTTTGTAAAATTTCATACTTTGGGTTAATTTGATAATTCTTCAGTTTACTTTTATGGGTTGTTTTCTTGAAAATCATATTATCTGCAGAAAATAAATCTTCCTTTCTCAAGGTTTATGCCTCCTTTTTATATTCTTGTCCTAACATATTAACTATGAGCTCTCTGATAGCATTTTTCTTTTAGGGAGAGTGAATATCCCTTCTTTTGTTTCTGGTTTAAGTGGAATGCCTTAAGTATTTCACCATCAAGTATTTTATCCATATATCTATTAGATGATGTTTATTGAGTTAAAAAAGTTTCTAACTTAATAATATTTTGGGAAGAGTAACAATGGAATAGTATTAAAAGCATTTTTGGGGGCCATTCATTGAAAAGATTAGGCAATTTTTGCCTTTAATTTTTTAATTTACTGGATTATAGTACAGCTTGAAAATAATACAATATTAACCATTAATTGTTTATGTAGTGTGTTCTAGGCATTGCTCTAAGTGTAGTCTTGCGTAATTTAAATTTCACAACCATGTGAGGTGAAAGAGACTCAATTATATAATTGTGAAATTTGTGGTTAATGTGTGAATGAATTGGGATATCATAATGTTGAACCATGTATTTCCTTTTGCAATATATGTTTCTTTTTTTTCTTTTTTTTTTTGTCTCTGCTTCTAGGTGAGTTCAGCTTGTCTTCTCCCTTTTCTTTTGGCCTGTTTAGTAATAGAATAGCCTTTTGCTATTTTTCAAAATGTAATCAATATGTATGTATTGAATTTATAATCTGAAAGTCTGATGATATTTTAAAAGATTTTTAGGTTAATATTTACTCTGAGAAAAGGGTCATGGACAGAGGAAGCCAGCATTCGGAGGATGCTAGGAGCAGTGACACTAAGACATGCAAGGAGGAGGGGATGATGCAGAGATTTATTTGTGTAAGGAAATTATCAGTGATTCATTAAACATTTAATGAATCCCTACTATGTGTCAAGCATTACACACTCTCATTGTCCCATGGAGCTTGAAGTTTAATGGAGAGCTTGTCAGTGAAACAATTACTAGGAAATAAATACCCTTTTGATAATTGCATGTAAATTGTGTAGCATGCTGGAAGGAACTACAGAGAGCAAAATGTTGAATTTAGACTAGAAATTTTCTAGGAGAATTTCAAGGAAAAGATATTTGCATTAAAGAAATACAAAGCAAGAGGTCTGTAAATTAGACCAAGAGAGAGTATGTGATGCTGTTAGTAATCTCCACTAGTTGAAATATTTCAGATTGCTTAATTTTTGCACCAGATGATCTTGAGATGAACTTTCATTATTCTAGAGTGTGAATGATATATATAACAAAAGAAGAGAAAATATTGACATTCTTTTCTTCTTTTATTTGGAATTCTGCTTATGATCACAAATGAAAAACCAACTACAGTCTCATTACTTTTCTGCTTCACAGAACCTAATGAGCTTTTAAAAGTTATTTTAGAAATTGGCAAAGGCCCATGATATTAAATATTACCTTCTGTATTTCCACACAATTTGTTAGACTCTTCTTCCTCTAGGAAATCTAAACATTTATCCTATTCTACTAATATGTCAACTTTATTGGAAGCTACCTATATGGCCCCTGGGGTTCAAGTTTCTGCTAGTAACCAGAGCATTCCCATAACCAAAGCAGATGTAGGCAGGTGATTGGCAGCCATGTGCAGCGCCACCTATTAGTGTGTGGGCTGAATTGAAGAGAGCCCAGGAATCCTTACTCTGTTGTTCCACTGATGATGCTGACCCAATGTTTTCAACCCTGATGAATTTTCTTATGTTTACTACAGGGAAACAGCAGTCATTTTATTTATTTATTTTTTCACTCTATAAGGACCTTAAATAATTTTATAGATATCTGTATGAAAGTTCAGACATTTGAAATAGAAATATCTTTGATGTGCAACTTTAAAAGAATGTCATGCATGGTCTTTGTGTCAACGAATTATTTTTACTTATCCCTCTTTATACCACTAGTTGAGAAAAAAAGAACTACCTTGACTGCTGTCTTTGCTTATCCTGTGGAGTCATTCATTTATTTATTCAATTAATATTTTATTGGACAACTAATTCATCCTAGTGCAAGGCTAAGGGCTTTTGTTTGAAGTGAGAAAGACCCTCTTCTGTGCTATTTACTTTCTACTCGAAGAAAAAGTGATTAAAATAAATAAATAAGCAAATTAATAATTGGAAGAGCATAAGTGTCCTGCAGAAACAGGTGATGCTTGTGTGGAGATCAGAGGCAGTAGAAAGTGATAAGGTTAGAAAGTTGAACTTGTGTAGTTAGGAGTGCCCTGTGAAATGGTGACCTTTGACCTAAGGCTCAGAGGAATGAGAAGAAGAAATGTGAAAGGCCCAGAAGGAAAGCATGGTTGGCAGGGAAACAGTATGCACTATTAGGAATATGCTTTTCAGCGATGGTGTCAAAACCCACAGAGAGTGGCAAGTTCAAGATCTGAATCTTTCCTCTTTCCCCAAATGGTAGTTCTTGCACATGGGCTTCTATCCCTGTGTGGTAGCACTGTGTGGTAGCACTGTGTGATAGCACTGTGTGGTCTAGGAGGGTTAGCAAAGGAGATATTTGCCACTTGCTCATTAAGGAGAATCTCATTACTAAGATTTTCTCAATTCACTGGCTAGTTAGTAGGGGAGTAAAGAAGCTCCTAGTCAGGATTATGGAGAGCAGTACTTTAACCACTCGGTGTGCTTGTCTGTCATTCACTGTATTAAAGAGGAAATAACTGGTAGGGTCATGCAAATCAAGCAATAGAATCTCAGCCCCTGCTTGAAATTTCTCGTTAGTCATCGAGAAGAACTCAAGAGAATGTGAAGAAGGAATGTTTGTGGAATAGAAGTGTGTGCTGCAGTGCTCCAGGATTTAATCCAATTAACTCATCAAAATTGTGTGTCTCATAGAAATGCTCAAAGGTGAGTGTAGCTAAAAGATAGAGATGCAAAAATATGAAGTCCATTGTCCTCCAGGCAGCTAACCAATTGACCGCTATGAACCAATCACCATTTATTTATTGATCTGTCATTGATCCACACAACAAAAATCAATGTTATTTTGAATCCCTTGTCTACACTGAAATAATGTATTCTTGTACAGTACAGAGTACAGATTAATGGACATTACTTTTCCTAACAATAAGTTGAAATTACACTAGAAAGTAAGAAAACAGTTTAAAAATTTTTTTTATTTTATTTAATTAATTAATGAATTTATTTATTTTTGATACCAAGGATTGAACTCTGGGTACTTCACCACTGAGCAACAACTCCAGCTCTTTTTATTTTTCATTTTGAAACAGGGTCTTGGTAGGTTGCTTAGGGCCTAAGTTGCTGAGGCTGGCTTCAAATTTGCAGTTCTCTGCCTCAGCCTTCTGAGGCATTACACACCTGGCATTACAGGTGTGTGCCACTGTGCCTGGGAAAAGTACTTTCTTAGGTATAAAAGTAGTTTTCTAGGAGTATTGTCTTCTCAATTTCATGTAAAATAAACCAAAACAGGACTGAGGGTGTTGCTCAGTGGTAGAGTGCTTGCCTAGCATGGGCAAGGCTCTGGGTTCAATCCCCAGGATACAAAATCGACTCACAGTCAATCAATCACAAAACAACAGCAACAAAACCACAAAGTAACCATATGTTCCATCATGTTTTAGTAAAAGGCTATGTCATTTTGATATATAGATCTGGACTGCTAATTGCATCCCTTAAAAGTTACAATGAGTATTTGAATTCATTAAGTAGATTTTCGTTAAATGGTGCACTGTTTAATGATTTTTAATGAAAAGGCTACTTTTTTTCAAATATTCAAAGTAAATTTTCACCTTTTAAGGCAAACTCGACATTCACCTTCCTTTTTTAAACTTTGCTTTCAACTCCCAGCTCCTGTGTGTCCCTCTTCCTCATGTTTTGTTTTGATTTCTTACTTTTCCTGTGGGTCCACTGTATGTCTTTGGTTCCTTCAGTTTCATTTTCCTTCCTTAAGTCTTTTCTTCTTCTAGGTGGCTGTATTACAGATTCAGGGAGAGATGGTTAATCAGGAGCATGTTATTTTCCATGGGCTTCATCCCCACTGAAGAGGGAAGACGTTGTGGTGGGCACAATGGAGTCTCCTGCCTTAATGTTTCCTCTGCCCATTCACTACATGCACTTCCTTTCTGTCCCTCAGAGGAGTAAAGAGAGAGAACAGGACCAGTTCAGATGACAATTATAAGCCCTTTAGCACTTCCTGGCAGAGGTGAATGCACACTATTCTCACATTTATCTAAAATTATTTCCGTGAACTTTAAGGGAAATCTAGCTGGGAGAATGTGTGAGAGTCAGATGAAGGTTGTAATGTAATCCTTTTTAATAGCATACATGCAGGTGTATTATTCACTTCTTTTTTTTAACAACTTTAGTTTTTCACATGGCCTTAGTTGTTCCAAAACTTAGTTGTGTACCTGGTGCTGGGGTTTGAACCCGGGTCCTCATGCTTGCCAGGCAAGCGCTGAAACCGCTGAGCTACTGCTCCAGCCCTATTATTCACTTCTTAAACTTTAGTCGCTCTTCAGTGATAGGAGCTCTAGATTTCCATTTTGGTGGTTTTTTGCATGGAGCATTTTGGGAATCTTACGGCAGGAAGTTAAATACAGAAAGGGGGTCTTTAAACAGAACTTCTAAACTTTTCTCTCAACCAATCAAGGCTTTTGGCAGCTTACTTTGTATTGACAGGTGGATACCAGTATAGTAACTCTTCAAATAGGTCTCTAATCACTTCATAAACTTGGACTAGTCTTTTGATCTGTTTGCTCCATCTTTGGTATTTGCTACATCCCTGTCTTCAGTTGCTGTTTTCATGTCAGAGTCTTCTACTCTTTCTGTCTAGTCTCTTTGAACCATTATTTCTGAGTGCCCCTTGTTTGGCTTTTGGTTTCAATTTCCCTTTGGATAGTGGCTCTAGATTCTCCTTAGATCCATAATCTGAAGAATTTGACTGGAGCGCCAGACTCAGGCCAAAGCCAGGTATAAGAACTCATTAAGTTATGTCACTACCTGACCACCACTGGTCAGAAAATACTTCTCTGAAACTTAGATGACATGTTTATTAATCATTACCACCTATTTTTTCTTTAGTTGCTGATTATTGTTTTTGATGGAGTTATGAAGTCTCACTTTGCCCTTTATGCACACACATATATCTATACACACATATATGTATTTATACATATATATTTTAATTTATTCCTTTCATTCTGATTTAATCTAAGGGTAACAATACATAAAAGATAGCAGTTAGCTGCTTAGATTATAAAATGCACAATATTTTACGTGTTCTCTTGGTGTTAGGAATTGTATATGTGAAGACATTTTATTTTGAGATTTTTATAACTTTCATTGGAAATTCTGAAGTGGAAAAAATTATTATAAAATTCAGGTAAAATAGGATTGTATCTAAGAAAGTAAATTTTATTTTTGAGTGTCTAACAATTGATAAGATATATATATATATATAGCATGATTTCTTTTGTATCCAGCAGAACTTTTGAACTGTTTTTTCTGAAAACAGAAGGTTGTTAGTAAGTGAATGATGACTCTCACAGGTCATGTGTTGGTTACAAAGATGAACTGGAATAGAAGACCAAAGTATTTTCTTCTCCTTTCCTGCAATTTCTAGATCTGAAAACAATGTTCATTATTTGCACTCCTTGGATAAAGAACCTCGGCTATGGATTCAGTCTCAAGTTGTTCGAGGTCATATAAGTACCTAGGAGGCTACTATTTTTCTGATGTGGTCAAGAGACCTGAGAGCATGACCCAGAGCTTTGGTAAAATATGTCAATGGATAATAGAAAAGATAGTTCTGCTGTCAGCAGAAGAAATGGTGGATGATAGGCGTTTTCTCTTCTGTTATTTTAGGTGACCTAAACGAAACAGGCAGAGTGAATTCTGATTGACTGCCAGTGCTCAAGTCTTTGTATTTTGCCAACAGTGATAAGTCCATTCAGCTCCTTTTCTACAGCAGGAGCACTCTGAGACAGAATATATGGGTGGTCAGGCTTGTGGGAGGCTGCTGAGTCACATATGATTCACAGATTCAGCTTCAGAAGGCTTTAGACTTTAATATTCAGGGTGGGGTGGTCCATTTAAAAATTTCTTGTTGAAATCCACATTGGAGTGTGCTCAAAACGGAATATTAGGAACAGTGACAGAATGAGTAATAATGAAAAAAATAGACTGCAACAAGAATGTTAATGTTTAATTCATGTTACTGACTGCTTCATGATTCTTTTGCATTTCATAAAAGATGAGCTACATGTGTGTCATCTTACAGGAGGGCCTCCAGCTACACAAAGTGCCATCTTCCTTTTACAAGGGCTTGTGAAACTCTTCCTACCTGTTTGTGTAATGATTCAGTGTGATCTACTTTCTGAATCTTTGCTCCTGATTACGGAATGATTATTTCAAATAGAAAGATATAAATATCAGCACAAATGAAACCACCTATGAGAAGATCAACCACTGTCTTTTTAGGTGTTCAGTTAGTATTTTTTACATTAAAAATTTCAATTTCAGTAACCATCTTGTCCTTTACTTCCTGATAAGGGAAAATACACTGGACACTGACTTTTTCTATTTATTTTTGTTAGTAATAATGAATTATATGTTATTAAATATTTAACTTGAACCATAATGCTTTTAGTTTAGATTTTAAAGGACAATCTCAGTATTCATTTCTCACGGAATATTTTTTAATTTACTGAGACTATGATATGGAATCTGCATCTGGATTTAGCTCTGTGAAGTACTAACTTTTTCTTGGTACATACATATTGCCTAGGTTTTGACCTGCTGTTCAACTTCTAATGCATAAAAGGCATGGTTATATAATATTGTTATTTAAACATTAATAAACATAATTTGAAAAGCTGATCATTAAATTGTTGAAATTTTGACTAAGAAATTAAAATTGATTTGTTTTCCTATATTTGACATTTATGTAAACCATTCAACAAAGGTTCATATTCTTTGAAGAGGGTAATCTGATAGTGCTAAAAATTGATAAATGTAAAGTCATTTTTAAAAATAAATTTTATCATGTGTATTTGAGGTTTGTAACATGGTGTTAATGAGATACATCTATACTAAAATGGTCACTGTAGTATCTCACATAGTTACTTTTGTGTTTTACAAGAACAGCTAAGACCTACTTGTTTAACAGAGTCTAATTCAATACAGTTTTATTAATCTTAGTCCTCATTTGTGTGTTAGTCCTCTGACATTGTTCATCCTGCACATCTGCTATATCATATCCTTTGACATTCATCTCACCATGCTCTTCTCCCACACCATAGTAACTAGTGTTTCATTCTCTTTGTGTATTCAATCTCTTTATTTATATATTTATACATACCAAGGATTGAACCTAGGGTTCTCAACCTCTGAACCACATCCCCAGCCCTTTTTATATTTTATTTTGAGACAGGGTCTCCCTAAGTTGATGAGAGCCTCTTTAAGTTCTTGAGGCTGGCATTGAACTCTCAATCTTCCTGCCTCAGCCTCCTAAATTGCTAGGATTACAGGTGGGCGTGACTGCATCCGGCCCTCTTTTTTTTTTCTTTTAACCATAAATCATTTTCACTGTAATTCTCGTTGTTAATTTGATTGTGTTAGTGGGAAAAAGTGGTTTCATTTTTTAAAAGTACTTTAGTGTTTTATTCATATTGAGCAGATCAGGAAATCAAGCTGATTATTTTTCCCATCTAAACAGCACTCTTCAGTTTGGAATGTTCAGTGTGCACAGAACTTCACAAGGGCTATGTGTTTGCTGTTCAGGCAAAGACGGTCAAAGAGAACCATGTTCTGTGGAGACAAGAAAGGTTGAAAGCAATTAGATTGTGATATGCCTTCTAAACTGGAAAGATATTTACCATTTTATGTTGGAAAGATTTGTTCCTATTCCTCTAAAACCCTATACTTAATGATAAAAGATTAAAAATATGAGGCAGACTACCTTGCAATATTCCTATCTGATGGTCTTTAGAAACAGAGTTATTGTTGTTCTAACTGCAAGTTAATATATTTGCATTGACAGTTTTTGATTGTTAAGTAAACTCTGTTGTGGAACAGCTGTCAGACAAATTACATTGTGGGCTGTGTTTAAAAGAAGCATCTCAAGACTCAGTCTGCACCCTTGTTTTTATATTCATACATTTGTTTGTATATTTGAACCTGCAACATGAAAACAGTGAAGGCTGGCTGAAATAGTCATGTTTTTCCATTCACATTGAAGGACTGAATGTTGCTTTTAGCATATTTTTATATTTAGAAACACATCAAGGCTGATGCTACATTTAACCTGCTACTTAATGTCAAATATTGTGCATGCAGGGAATGCAAGTCAGTTGCTCTGGACCTAATATATAACACTGCTAAAGCCATGCTATGTTAGTAAAAGCAGGAAAATTTCTGGTTGCCAATAAAGTAAGTAGTGTTTGTTTAATTCTGATGAAAACTTAAAATTTTTAAATTGTAGACTTTAAGTAATCATGTGCGTATTTTCAGAGTTTAAAGGAAGAAAATATATGGGCGTTCTCAATATTAAAATCTTTATTTACTTACTATAACTAATTTTTCTCTTCTCATTTAAAAATAAGACTTCTGTAAATTTCATTTTTTGTCTATCCCGCAAAGCAGACTATGACATTGTATAAAATAAAAATCAGGAAGCCTATCTAAGTTATGATGACAGGGGAGTTGAGGGGTACTCTGGTATATAAAAACTAGACTATGTTTTAGATCACTGAATTAATTAGCATTTATTAAGGTAATTATACTATATTGTTTGCTAAGGGCAAACTGCTCTGCCATTTACCAACTGTGACTTCAGGCAATTAACTGAACCTTATTATGCCTCAGTTTCTTCATCTGTAAAGTAAGACTTATAATAGATTTCTGTGCAAATTAAAGATTTTGTTCATTGAAGGCATTTAGAATACCTCCTGCCATGTATGTGCTCAATATGTATTATCTATTTTTGATTGAGCATTTTTATTATGTTTAGAACTATTCTAGATGTTCTTGCAATACAGAACCACAAGCTAAGGCCCATCTATTTAAGCAAGTTAATTATTGTTGGAGAAGTAACACTAACGAAGACAGTATATCAATACGTGTACATTTTGTAGGAAAGGTTATGCATATCTTAGAAAATTAGAGAAAAGAAAGATTTATGAGACCTCGAGGACTTCTATTGATCAGAAAAGTAACCTAAAGCATGCAGATTTGAAGGATGATTTTCGAGTGCTGAAGAGACTTAAGAAAGGTGATTTTAAGCTAAAAGCTGATTAAAGGGTGTGATAAAACTGATATGTTTATAAAACAGTTAAATTAGCTTCATTGGAGATAATAATCTGTATGTAGGAAGTGGAGTGACTATATATTTAGATGAGAATCCCAATATAATAAGCATTTTGAGTGTTTTTCAGAGTTGGAATTATAATGATTCCTTAGATAACAATCAAGGAAAAGAGAAATTAGGAAAAGTATCAACATGATGGCAAATAATGTTTACATGATTGAATTATGCTAAAATGAATTTTGTGAACAATTTGCAGTGACTTCGAAAAAGTACAGATGAACAATGAAAGAGAGGGTCTTCAATAAAATGCATGTAGGTATTGTAATGAGCAATTACAAATTCAGCTCCTGGGGCTCATAGAAACACCAGCAGCAGATTGTGTGGCCACGTGGGACCTCAGTTGGCACCAGGCTGTTCAGGGATTGTGCTAGAGGTTATAACTAACACATAGAAAGAAAACACATAAAGGTCTTAGGGCCTCAGGGAGCAAATCTCACATATGAAAAACCTCCCTGCTGTAGCTGATCTGTGAAACAACTTTAATACCAACCCTAACATATCTGTTTGGAAGGTGTAAGCAAATTGCTGCAGCTGAGGCAGAAAATATTAACAAAACAATTTTAAAAATGAGTACTAAAGCAAAAACTAATTCAAGATGGTGGAAGAAGTGGATCCTATGACGAATCCTTGGCCTTTGAGAAATGTGAATACAATTATTTGTAAAGTGGATTAAACACACACACACACACACACATACACACACACAGGGGCAGGAAAAGGCCAACTGAAAATGAAGGCAGAGAAACACAAACAGCTTAAGAATCAGATTGCAGTCTTTAAATTTTTTTCTATTCTCAAAATCTTTACCTTTCTACTCTGATTAGTATGGTCACAACCCTTTCTGCAGCCCAGGATTACTCTAGACAAAAATGGAATACTAAAGCATTTCACAGGTTGAAACAGCTTTCTAAAAACTGAGCCACAGTGTTATTGAAAATGGTTTAAATTGAGAATAATTTCAGGAGCTTACATTGCTGGCATGATACCCAACTTAGAAACAATCCTATGATTTAATGTAGGTACCAAACTCTCCCTTTCTACTAAGGGCGGTGAGGCAAGAAGTATTTCACTATGTAGTTATACATGTTTTGAGAAATGTATATTAGGCAAACTTGCATGTCTAGGTTATCTAAATCTTTGGCTTACTTATGTTATTTTTACCCAGCTACAGGGACACTGTGGGTGGTTTATTATATAACAAAAATAGGAGCAGTTTGGCATTGGTGGAATATTTATAGCAAGTAGAACACTTGACTTTTGAAATACATGATCTTATTACTTCAAATTTATGAATAAGCTATATTTCAGCATACTTGAAATGGTCATTTGGTTAGATCTTTTGATATTTTATTTTTTTCTGACTCCACTAGGCATAACTGTGTCATTTATCTGCTTAAAAATAAGATTATTTCTTAAGCATAGTGGCATAGACAGAGAACTGCTTTAGGACAAGGCGGGGATTGGCACAGAATTCTCACCCTCCCACCATCCCTCCTATAAATCCTTTACTATAACAAGCTGGCCTCCTTCTCCTTCCGTTGTGGTGTATCTCCCTTTCTTTCATTGTCTTTATGATAATTGTAGTGGAATAAGTAGAGAAGGACATGGAATAAAGATATTTATTTTGATATTCCCTCTATACAAAAAGCAGTAGTTTTACATACATTCTCCCTCCACCCCCACATCACAGGACTTATCCACATGAAATATATTCCGGAAGGAGAGTCAGTCTGTGTAGGACCTATTATAACAATTCTCTGCTATTTTTCTGACTCCATTGTTCCATCCAGGCAACTTCTCCTTAGCTTGGATTTTAAACAATTAAATAGATAACTATGAAGACTTGACATTGTTCTCAACTGTTAAATTTTACAATAGATTAACCAGGATATAATTTGTGCATTTCTGAATTTGATGTTCCTCAAATGCATACAGAATTAAATGGATTACCATCTGTTTTGTTTTTTGCTTTTTCTAAACTATGCATTACTCTTTTGAAATCAATGTTACAGACAAATCCAACTTTAAAAGGAACAATATCGAATGACAAGTTTTTCTCTGACTTAATGCAAATGCTATTATTTTATACACGTTCTTTTAGAATTTTGACAGTTTCTGTACAATAAAGTGAAGTAGAGGATATAAGATGCTTATTTCATTTATTCAATAAAATAGTCACCTTGATTTTTAGTGGTATATTAGTGAATGCTACAAATTACATCTGATCTGTAAACAGCATCAAACAGTTGAAAACAATGTTGGTTGACTAAAATGAGTTAGCGTAAGGACAAAGAGAGATTACAAGACTTTATTTTTTTTCTGTGACATTCAATATACTTAAAGAATTTGGAATTTCAAGAGGTTTCATAATTCATTAAAAGTATTGGGCCCACATTTTGAAAATATGCAGCTTGTCAAAAAGTGGATGCTGTTTACAAAGATGTGTGTCTGGGAGTTGATTTTATTCTGATGTGGGTCATAGGGAGAAGCTAAGCTAAAGAGAATTTGCCTGATTGGAACAATGGAGGTATTAAATAAAGACACTTGTGATTTTTAAACAGTAACGGTACAGCTGCATTTCACTTTAATACGTTTCTCTATTTAGTCAATGCTTGCATGCCTACTGTACGTAAGGTGCTTCAGTAGAAAATTTGAGGATGCAGTGATGAGAATAAAATTATATTCAGCTAATAATGGAAGTGTCAGAAAAATAAACACAGAGCACAGCTCAGGTTCTTTTGAAGTTTTGTGGATATAAGAGAATATTCTTGGTTTGGGAGATTTTGAAAGGTGATGTGAAAGTGTTTGGGAATTTATCAATTCATGATGGAGGTTGGAGGTTAATTCTTGGTGGAGGTTGAAGGCTGAGTGTGTGCATGGAAACCTGGGAGGTTGGTTGTAGTGAAAGGACTTAGGAAATAAGAAGGAAGAGGGCTGGGTTGCTAAATTTCTCTGAAGTCTTCTCATATCCATATGTTTCTTGTTGGTAATAAATTCAAGGATGCATATTAAATGCTTTAGCATGGTGATGGTACAAAATCATGCAGTTAGCTATCAGCTATGTGTTGGGAAAAGCTGGGATAGTATTATTTAGTAGGGGATCAGAGGGGGGGAAGATGAAGAAATTGATGCTGTGGCCTGGATGAGGGGGTAGATGATTTACCCACTGGGAGAAGGGATGCAAAGAGTTCATAGTGTGGTGAGGGAACATGCTGAGTTTGATTTTATATATCTTTGAATAAAAATGGTAGAACATCAAAGAGATACAATCAGTTGGTAGTTGAGGAAGAACTGGAGCTCATATTTAGGGATTAAGTAAGAAAAGTGGATCATTAAAGCATGTAATTTTGAAGAAGTATAAGTAGAAGGAAGAAAGGAGAAAAATGTATAAAATCGAAGATGGATGTTGGGAAATGACAGTATTTGGCTTTAGGAAAATGTAAAGGAATCAGATGATAATAATTCAGAAGAGGAGAGTCCAAGAAACAGGGTCAAAGGAGCAATAGGCACACAGGATTTCAAGATGACAGAGAAACAGTGGGGGCTGTGAGGGTAGGAAAGGGATAAGAAGTGGGGTGTGCATACCTATACTGCCTACACAGACTCTAGAGCTTCTCACTATTTTTCTCTGCCTATAACACCCATTCTGCTGACTGTTCAATTTCCTATCATGTTCAAGTCTTGCCTGTAACACTGAAGACTCTGGTAGCACTGAGACTTGAAAACAGCGAATGCGCCTTTCTACCAAGAAAGGTTAAGTTTGACATTGTAGGCATGGAAGTCCAGTGTGCTTTTCTCATGGAAAGAGCTTACCTATTATTCTAGTTCTATCGTTCTTATATAACAAAATATGAGCTCAAAGCATTTGGTCTGGTCCAGATCATAATATGTGTTTATTTCTAAGGGAAAGATTTTCAAACAAACTTAAAATTTCTGAGCGAAATCTGTTTTATTTCATAATGATTTAGGAATTTATTGTTTAAAAATACATGTATATTGTTGCAATTGATTTAAAATGAGATGAGCATAAGTCAGGCCCCTTTTTTTGTTGGTTGGTTGTTACAGCATATTCTTTTTCTAAGGCTAAAAATTAAAAACATGATGACAAAGATTTGAAATTTAATAATACAGTATTTTCACATTTTCTTAGAAACAGTGTTTGGTTTTTGGTTCCATAGAAAAAGAGTTTAGAAAACAAGCATTGTTTATGAATATATTAAGACATTTAATGAACATTTTAGTAGTCTTTGTTATGTAGCATCAGTAGAGATATTGGAATTGTCAGGACCTTGAATTCACTTTTCCTTGTCCTCCTTTCCCACCTGCTAGTGTTTGTCCCACATTCATCTGAATGCCAGTTTTCTCTGATCTTGCTCTCCCCAGCCTGGTACTGATAACAAATTCACACAGCCAGACTGATTAGTACCAATGAAATCATCTGTCCTTCAATATAGCTCACATCCTTAAATACTCCCCAGTCACTCTTTTTAAACCTGCACCTCTCCTTTCTACTTCTACCTTATTACATATTGTCTGTCTCTGAACAAATGACTCTTCCTTGTTTATTACCAAGGAAATGGAGACCAATAACGTAGAACTGTCTCAACTTCTTGCACTAGTTGTTCTAGTTATTTCCACTTATCTCAACACTTTTCCTCCCAGTCTCTGTGGAACAACTGTCTTCCCTTAGACCCATGCATTAAATTTCTCCTTTGTTTTGTTTATTTCGTAAGCCATCCCTTATTTTCATCCTCTCATGTTGGGGTATAGGAAGTGAGCAAGAAATGAATCTAGTGACTTTTGAAAGACCTTGTTCTGTCGTATAGAAGATTGCTTTCCTCACGTATTGCAAGGTTCATGGCTGAGAGCCCCATTTAAAAATTCATATTAGCAAGAGAAAAGCATATACATTTATTGAATATAATAAAACTTTCAATGACATAGGAACCTTTAGAAAATGAAGACCCAAAGATGCAGGGACAGGTATTTTTCTTTATGGGCAGTATTGAGGAAGTATAATTGGTAAAAGATGATCTAATGATAATAACCTGGTAAAGTCCTGTTGGTTCAGACGGTTTGGTTCTTGTTTTTCTTTGTGCTATGTCTTCCGTTTGGATGTAGGGCAGGCTACCGGTCACATGAGTCTACAGGGGAGAAGGACACAGGGAGTTTTCTGTTTTGTTGTTTTGCTGAATGTCAAAGTGCCCTGTTTGGGGGTTCCATTTCCTGCAGATCACTATTGCCAGTAAATTATATACTCTATCTTGAATCTTTAATGTCTCCGTATCTACTTGTCTTTCTCCTTTTACACAGAAGCATGCCATTTTCTATCATATTAAAATACAAAAAGTAACCCCAGCTCCTCATTCTCCATTCCCTTCTGGTTTCCACCCTGTTTCTCCCATTCTCCTCCAGCTAAGGTGGCTACGCATCTCTCACTGTATTTATGACACTATAATTTCTTCTACTCTTTGGAAATCTATCCCCTCTCTGGCTCCTAGAATTTTACTGCTTTTAGATCTTCCTCTCTCGACCCTTCCTGGATTCCTCTGCCCATTCTTTAAATGTTATCTTCTAGAGTTTTAATTACTTTTTATTTTTTTCCTGTATCTACTCTTCTTTGGAAGTTGTACTTTGTTTTTCCTGTGTTCTTAATGTATGTTTAAATCTTTAAATTCTATGGAGACATTTTTTCTAGAGCTCTAAACTTTCATATATTCAATTGTCTATGATATGTGTATTTTTAATTCTAAAAAAAAGGAACAACTGTAATAGAATCAATAAACACAAACTCAGGTCTGGGGCTGTTGCTCAGTCAGTGGTAGAGTGCTCACCTAAGCACATGTGGGACCCTGGGTTCAATCCCCAACATGGCAAACAAAACTCATCAATGTCCCTATAAATTGTTCTTCCCTCATACTTTCTATATTAAGATGCTCCATCATAATCTAACTGAAGAACTCCCAGCAGCATTTGCAAATTCTTTATCCCATTCATTTTCTGTATCCAACAGGATATGAAGTCTTGTGGTCCATCCTTCAGAATTTCTATTGGACTGATTTTTTTCTTCTTATCCCCCACCCCCCACCATTTCCCTGTTCTTCTTTCACTACTAGTGAATTAGTTTGAAGCTTCTGTATTTCTTTAAATCAGACCCTCCCTTTTCACTTTCTGTTCTCTCAGTAAGCCATTGTCCACATGGTGTCAAGGAGATTTAGTTTGTCATGTTCATATCTACCTCCTTGATCTTGTTACTCCCTGGCTTCTGGTTTTCTACTCTCTCTCCCTTAATTTGAGAATGCAATCTATTTTTTTTCTTTCTTTTTTTTTTTTTGTTTTTTAGAGAGAAGGACAGTATGCGTGAGACAGAGCCAGAGAGAATGAATCTTTATTGGATTTTTCATATGACTTTCATTGCTCTGACACCCAGTTGTGCATGTGGATGCTGGGGTTTGAACCCATGTACTTGCATATGACGGGCAAGTGCTGCAACCACTGAGCCACTGCTCTAGCCCCCTGAGAATGCAATCTAAATGCTTTAAAAAGTCTTTTAAAGACTTTTGGTCTGGCCCATCTCTCTGGATATGTTTTCCCCTTCACTCCTGCCTGCATTCCATACCGTTTGCTGAGCAAGCTTGAACTCCAGCCATTCAAACTTCTTGAAGTTGCTAAGTAAGCCATGTTTTGTATTCCCTTTGTCTTTGTAACTGTTCAATTTTGCCAAGTTCCACCTATCTTTCAAATATCATTTTAAGTAGCTATTTCTCCAGTAAGCATTGAAGGAACTAATGATGTGGCATCCCCAAATATGCCAAATTGGTGTGTTGATTATTTCCAGCTGAAGTCACCTGGGGAGCTAGAACTGAAGAAAGGGTCATTTAGCCTGTTTCTCACTTGCAGTAAGTCCTGGAGGTTCTTTTGAGAAGGATGCCCCTCACATATTAGGACAGGTGAATAGCCTTGACCACTAGAGACTGGTAAATGAGGCGGCAATGAATATGAATAAACAGATTTTGAGGTAAGTCTCATCCTCCACTAGCTTCTACGTTCTGCATGTATCTCCCAGTAACATTCCTAAATTAAACTACCCTAGTCTAAATATTTGTTTGTTCTGTCATCCTTTCACAAATTAATCACTCTTTGTCCCAGAACTATAGAAGCACCTTACTTTGGTCATTTCTTTGGACTTTTAGCCTCTTGTGAATATCTAATTAATCCTTATATTATTAGGATCCTAGAGCAAGGCAGAGATGACATAAGACTTTGAGTGGAGGGAAGTGGGCATCTCTTTGTAGCCTACAGCCTCTTCTACCAGCTTCTGCATATCACTACTGAATAAGCATTAAGTGAGTCTCTCCTAGTTACTGAAACATGTCTTACTACAGTCTTCTTTTTTTTTTTTCAGACCCAATTTTAACCACAACTTGTATCAACTTGCATCTCTTTTAGTAACTTCTCCAGCAGGAACTAGTATTATTGAATGGATTATTAAAGAGTGGACAATCTTCTGGCTGGAGTACCAAAGTCCTTTCTTATTACATGAAAATTCTATATCCTTTGTTATTTCCTCCAAATTTTACAGTACAGTCTGGATAAATTTAATAAAATATTGCTTAGTGATTATACACATGTGCTTGACAGTTTACCAAGTAAGAGAAAGATTGACAAAGATT
The DNA here is from genome assembly GCA_004027875.1 of Aplodontia rufa. NCBI lineage: Eukaryota > Metazoa > Chordata > Mammalia > Rodentia > Aplodontiidae > Aplodontia > Aplodontia rufa. The sequence continues at coordinate 11,582 of PVKS010021743.1, read as the reverse complement.
TGTACATGAGTATTTTCTGTTGTATATTTTCCACTTTTATAGTGAATGGAATCTTTCCTCATTTATTAGCAATTATAACCTTTTAATTCAATGTTGAAAGACAGGTTGCTTATATAATACTTCAGGCAAACCACATAACACCTGATATCTCTGAAAAGTAGCTCTTGTTGCTATAAAGAGTTTTTGACAGCTTGTCAGTGGGGCAGAAAAGACTGGACATGTCCTGAAGTGCTTTTCAGCCTGAAAAAGTTCACCTCAGTGAACGCTGGTAGTGACAGTACCCACAGGTGTCAAGATAGAGTGGATGACTTAAATCAGTTTAGCATAAATCACAATGTAGTCATTATAATTTCATCTCTCAGTTTCTTAGCTGAAAGGGATGTATAACACTTATTACTTTTTGTCAGTGTTGATAGTTTGTTTGAGAAGAGATGATTCAGTTTTCTTCATGTTCTAGGAGTTACCCAGTAATTGCTTAGAACAATGAGATAGTCTGATCTGAATTAGAAATATTGCCAGTGTTCTTTGCTCCTACCTATACTCTACTGTAATTTTTTGTTCTTGATGCAAAATGGGGCATAATTGTATTTATCCAATAGCAATACTAAGAATATTGATTGGTTGGTGCTTACAATGTTCAGATATATGCACCAGCTCATAAATAGTACAAACTGCAGTATTAGGATAAAATTATGTGCACCATTCATTTTAATGGCCCTATAAATATCTATTTTATTTTGTTTCTTGATATTCAGTTACCTTTTTTCTATTCTATTCATAAAGCATAGTTCAATAAACATTCTTCTTTATTTTTATTTGTGTGAAAATGTTCCTAGTTTTAATTTATTTACTAACTAATTTGTTTTACCTATAAATATAAGCCATGCCTCTATATATTTCTCTAAGGGCTTCATCCTCTTTTATGACTGAAATTCAGTTTTCTTTTTTGTCAGCTCATCATTCTTTTATATGTTCTCCTAAACTTCATTTAAATCCCTTTCCAATGTTATGTTTTTATTTCACATTTATTTTTTATTCTGCTACATTTAAATTTATCTGAAAAAAACGTTGGTGACCATGATGCACTACTGGAATTCTTCTGTTGTAACTAAGGATGAGAAGACACATACATCTAAGCTTCCATGACTCAAAGTTTCAAATTCAAACTAAACATCTCTTTATTTTTACCAGTTTACTAATGTTTTCTTATATTTGTCTGGATGGAAAGGAATGCATACTTTTTTTTTTCTGGTGCTGGGTTTCAAATCTATGTAAGGCAAGAACTCCACCACTGAGCTACATCTCCAGCTCTTTTGTTTTTATTTTGTTGAGACAAGAGTCTTGCTAAGTTAGTTGCCCAGGCTAGCCATGAACTTGGAATCCTCCTTCCTTAACTTCCTGATTAGCTGGGATTTCAGACATGTGCCACTGTGCCTGGCAAGAATGCATATTTTAGATCTTTTATATGATGACGAATAAGTTAAATATATGAGGAAATTGAAATTGAAATTATATTCTTGTGAAGTAGGAAAACTTGTGGTATTTGGTATGTTCTAATGCCAGGTAAAACTGAGATGGAACATATATTTAGGGTTTTCTAAAATGCCTGAAATCATAGCTCATATTTTAAGATTTTCCTTGCATTAATCTAAATAATGTAACAAAAGACTTGAACTTAAATCTTTTGATTATAATTTTAATGATCGTAATTTTAAAGATCAAAATCATTGTTTTAAAATGTAAGCTTTGATCCAGTAATCCAGATCTAAGAGTTTAGCTGAAGAAGTGAAGAGCACTTAAAACGTCCACTAAAATATTGCAGTGTAATTTGTAGTGGTTAAAAGCTGATGATCTTTTAGAAAAGGAGAATTGCTTAGTATGGAATGTGGAGATAATAGAAGTATTAAGTGGTCATTAAAAAGGAAATGTTTAAAATATATTTTAAAATATTTCCTTCTAGTCTTTTAAAATTCTAGAAGGAAATATTAAAATATTAAGAACAATTATATCTGGATGGTGGAATTATTTTTGTATTTTTCAAGTAGTCTGTATTTACCGTATTCTCACTATTACATTCAAAGGACTTGTAAGCTAAAATATCAAGTTTATACTTTAGAATGTTCTATTTAGTAATATTTTTCTTAAATTTTAATAAAAATAAGGAAATATTTGCCTTCATATTGCACAAGAGATCCATGATGTTGTTTTTCTTTTTGATTTATGAGTACTACAGCATTCTAAAAGTTCGTTCCTAAGGGTTGAATGCCTTTGAAATTTGAAGGTGGAATGGAAGGGTGGATGTAGTGGGAGGTAGGAGGGAGAAGAAAGATCTCAGGGCAGTTTAATGAATTACCTGAAGTGTGAATATAAAATATCACTGTATGACCTTATTTGCCAGAGATGTGATAGAACGTTCTTCTTTCTGATTCCTGCAGCATCAAGTCATGGGTGGATAAGATGCAGGAAGACCTCGTCACACTGGCAAAGACAGCAAGTGGAGTCAATCAGCTTGTTGATGTGAGTAAAGTCTACCCAAGAAACTTGTTAATCTTTTACTTACTTAGAATGTCTTTTAGCAAAGTATATATCTATATTAGAGATAGGACACAATTTCTCATGTGCATCGAGAAGTGACATTCGGAGAGAAACCCTTGGCATTGCTAGTTATTGTGAACAACAGTGCCAGCCCAATTAGTGAAACTCATTATTCACCACTTTTCACAGTTTACACAGGCTCTTAGATGAGTCCCTGTGATGTGTGTGCACCCCCAAATTCAAAGTTGGGTGTCATGTACATATTACCACAGTTTTTCCATTCTTCAGAGTATATTTTACAATTTCTTATATAGAGCTGACTTCAGGTCCTGAGATGGATTCTTTTGAATATCCTCAGTGGGAACTCATCTTTATTCTTTTTTTTTTATTTTTTAAGAAAGAGAGGGACAGAGAGACAGAGAGAGAGAGAGACAGGAAGAATCAATTTTATTTAGTTTTTCATGTGGCTTTCATTGCTCTGACACTTCATTGGGTACATGGTGCTGGGGTTCGAACTCTTGTCCTTGGGTATTCTAGGCAAGAGCCGCAAGTGCTGAGCCACAGCTTCAGCCTCTTATCTTTATTCTTTGAGGGTAGGTTTTATTTTTAAAAATATTTGAAAAGTGCTTATAATCATGCCCAGAGAGTAGAATGTGTGATTTTAATTGGTAATAAAGATTTTGGTGTGCAAGAAATGGAGACACCATAAAATATGATTTTTCTTATGAATTGTAAACTGGTTATGTAAGTTACTCTAAAGTGATTTTTTGAAAAGGACAGGGATATGTAATATAAATATTTGTATAGCATTTGGATAAGTGCATTTATGCACATATTCTATAAGATTAAAGTTAAATATCATTTTGGGGGTCTCACTACTTTTGTTTCAGTGTAAATAATGTAACAACTTGTAAGTACTCTTATCTTCTTTTCTTAGTAATGTAATGAGTCCTTTTATATTCTAAAATGTGGTGAATTAGGTGAGTTAATTAGATGAAAATGGTATAAAAGGAGTTTTCTGTGTGATATGTGAATATAAATGTGTGGAAACAGAACTGTTTAGTATTTGAACTTATTTCAAATTTTGGAATATTTGCATGTACATGATTCAGAAATTTAGAATTGGGAATTAAATAGCAAAAAGGAATTAATTTATGTTTCACTTACACTTTATACAGACAACTGAAATAATTTTAGGCAGTATTTTTAGTGTGCTTGTGTTTTGACTGTGACCCATTACATGCTGTTAAATTTTGCACTTGTGGTAACATGTTGGCTAATCAGAAAGTTTCAGATTCTGGAGCATTTGGATTTCACATTTTCAGATTAGGAATGTTCAACTTGCATGTGAATCGTCCTCTCTGAGAGAAACTGGAATATATAGTTAACTTATCTTTAAAGAGAAATTCCTGAACAAAACTTGTTATGCAAATACTTAAACATTTGTTTAAATTTCTTTATGAAACAATCATAGATTTTAAAACAAGAATGTTTTGAGCAAACCTAATACTGGTTTGAATATGTTTAGACTTGGGTTCTATCCCTAAGATATCTCATTATGTGCAAATAGTTCAGAAGAGATCTGAAATCCAAAGAAGTTCTGGTCCCAAGAATTTTGGATAAGGGATAATCTACCTGTATCTGTGAGATAAGGACACATTTGGAAAAGAAAGGTATTTCTTGTGAACACCAATGATCAGATTTAATTCTCATAACCCTCAGTGAGCTCCTAGTATATCCCAGGCATGGTGCAGGTGACCAAGGGTAGACAAAGAGAGTTCCTTTCCTCAGAGAACTGACACTGCTGATCAAAAATCCCCGGTGCTGGAGGGGAAAAGAGGCCTGAAAGCTATTGTAAGCTGACAAGTGGGCTACTGGGATCTGCAATAATTCCTTTGGGAAGGTGTACACACAGTGATAGTGTGTAGGCTGTAAGTGACTCTGTGAGAGCAATGGAGTTTGTGGATGTTCAAGCAAATATTATTTATTAATTTTCATTTAAATTGACTGAGTGTTTTCATTCAACCACAATGAGTAAGAAATGAAGAATGACAGATTCTCTTTTAAGTTACATGATGTTTTTATTGACAGATTGAGATTAAAAATAAGCTGTTATTGGGAGCCATTTAGTGCCTCACTAGCCTCAAAAACCACTTGCTTGGCTGACCTCATTATTACCTTTTGTGTTACCATATGGATCTTGTGAAATCTGTTTTCTGCAATAAATCATTAAGCCAAAGAAGTTTCACCTTGTTTCTGTTAGGCTTTATGAAGTACTGATTACTTAAAAGACTCTGACTATTGATGTATGAATTAATGACTTTGTCTGAATTATGATATTAAAGTAGATGAAAGAATGTCCCTGTAATTTTTTGTTTGAGTCATATACCTCAATACAGTGACAGGAATACTATAAATAAGAGAATGATATGTCATGGAAGGTGTGTAGTGTTTGTGAGGGAGATTGAGCAGAATACTAGAAAAATAATTCAGGTATCAGAGCATATGAAGAATGTCCTTTCACAGAAGAAGTGATCCCACAGCCTCCTTCCTTTTCCTAGAGAGAAGGTCCATGCATTTTTCAAGCCATGTGCACTTAATGTAAAAACTGACTGAAAGATAGCATTGGTAATAATGAACTTTGAGCTAAGATTGGGAGTATTTATGTGGAGTTTCATTTGATTTTTTGCAATACTGGGGACCAAATTCAGGGTCTCATTCATGCTAGGCTCTGACACTGAGCTACAGAGATCGGGAGTGTTGGATGTAATGGTGAGGACCAGAAGATAAATGAGGCGAGGAATTTAATAGGTCCCTGGACTGAAATTAACATTGTGGAAGTGATGATTCTTCCCAAATCAAATTAATGTAATTAATTTTACTGGGTTTACTGGTGCAACCAGGTTTTTACATGGAGACCAAGTACCAATGTAATGAACCATATTGCTAAAATAAATATAACCTTGTAATTTTATGAAAATTGTTTATGGGATCATAAAATATCAGCTCAAGAAAAGCTGATTAATATTATCGCTTAAAAATCGCTTAAAAATTGAGCAATTTTGCATAGGTTACTTGCCTATGTTCTGTTAAAGAGCAAGAGTTAAGAGGCTTAAGAAGTATTGTCCTTGATACATTACAGTTTTAAATTGAACTATTCCATTATCTAATCATTTATAGTATACATATATCCATTAATTCTATCAATTGTTTCTGTCAGTTGCTAGCTTTATGATTTGGCCAAGATATTGTCATGGAATTGGTAGAATGATAATATAAACCATATAAACTACTTGCTGACATGTAGTCAGAACTCAACAAAGATCATTCATTTGTTGCATTATTTGGGTGTATTTGGGTGTCTTGTGTTGTTCTAGTTGGTTTGCAGGCTGAGTTGATGTGACAAAGACAAGAGTAGTATGTATTTTTCTTTTATATCACGGTCTAGTGGTGAGCAGTATAGGGCTGGGAGGGAGCCCTGATATCCTCTCAGGTTGGGTCTTCACTTTTTGGCCCAAGTTTTTCCCTTCAGTTGCTATTATTTCCCAGCAATCATGTAAAGGAAAGAGTATGCGAGCATCTGCAGGCAGTGGGAAGGCATTTTGCTCACACTGTAGTGATGAGAAAGTAGTCCTAGAAAGGAGCTAGAGAAGGGAGGGGGGGGTCTTTATCTGAGCAGCAGTGTGCCCAATAAAAATTCTGCCTCAATGGAAGAGAGCAGAACTAGCAGTCCTCCACTGCTATTTATCATTATCTGAATACTGTCTTTCTGAGTGCTGTCTAAAATGTATTAATATATGTTAACAGTGAACAGAAGCTATATTTATAAATTTTAAACATTATAGATCAATAAAAAATAGGAACATATCCCCAGATTTTGGAAAACATTTAAAAAAAATCTGAGTTATAGAATATTCCATATCTTATTATTTTGTACACACACACACACACACACACACACACAAGTACATACACCCTTTTAACTCCCATACTGGTAAATGGAGAGGGAGAGGCTGATAATATATTTATGAATAGGTAGCATTTTAAAAATTAAAGTGTGTATAATCCTCTTGAAAACAATGTTTCCAGTGGTTCACCATCAACATTTTTTTTGTTTAATTTGTTGAGAAAATATTTCCCCATTTAAATCTTCCTAAATTTTGTCCTGTATCAGCTTTATGAAATACTCTGAACTAGTGGGAACCAGAGTAATGAGAATTTGCTTCAGGAAAAGATTTTCTAAAGTTAAGTTGATAAGTAGAAACTGTTTTCTTTTTTTTGTGTGTGCAATGTATTTTTGAATCTACAAAATGTTTAAGGAAACAGAACTCTGCAAATAATGTAAAAAATCCTCATTCACCACATTTGATTGGCCCTGCCCTGGGGACAGCAAATTGCAACAATGTAAGCAAATTATAAGGACCTCAGGGACCTTGGGGACTTTCTCATAGCCTTCTCTTTATTATAAAAAGTAGGCTTCCATAATTATCGTTTACATTCATTTGATCACTTAATTCTTTAGTAATTCTTTGTCTCTAAAGGGAGCGGGTTGGTAGTAGGAATCAGGAGTTAAAGAGGTAAAGTTTGCCTTATTCCACATTGGACTATTTTTCCTACAGGGGACAGGTAGGGACAGAGGCCAGCAGGATCTGTATGGCCAAGGTAAGTGAGGTGCCTGCAGTACAAAATTTAAGGAGGCACTTGTTCTTTTTTTTTTATTCAGAAATTTATTTGCTGAACAAATAAGCTTCTAATGAAATTATATATATATATATATATATATAAATTCTGAAAATTAGATTTACCCCCAAGAGCCCCCCCAATTGCCCACCCTTATCCTCCTCTTCCCCCTCCTTCCTAATACATCTCTACAAATGAGGCACTTGTTCTTAAACTCATCAACTTGCATGGCCCCAGAATGAGTAAGCATCTCCTTAAATTTTGTCCCCTTGGTACCTCACTTTCCTCAGCCTAGTTCTGATTCCAGGGCCTAGGGACAGCAGAGGCCTTGCAAGCTCTGTGTCTTCCATGCTCCATGGTGGGATGCAGAGCAGTTTGCACTCTGTGATCCTCCTGCTCTTCTGGGCCTCTATGCTACATTTTCTTCCTGATCTTTTCCTTCTATTCTCCATCTGCTGGATCCCCCTATGGCTTTTCCTGTTGGGTTGTAAGACTTTGCACTCACACTGTGTGTGTGTTATAATGTGTATTCCTCTAGTGTTTAGCATTATGCATTTTGAAATATTCACCCGCAATGTCTAGCATTGCTCTTTTCTTCCCTTCTACAACATTTCAAATGCTATGTGTGTCTTCTGACAATGAAGGGTTTCAGGGGAATCTAAGTGTTTTTTCTTTTCTTTTTTTTTCACTAATAGAGGTTATTGTGTCCCCCTAGTTATCTAAGAAAGTAAAAAAAAACCATGTCACCTTGTTGTTGTAAAGCTCATTTCTTAAATTTAGATTATCTGAAGTTTTAGAAGTTTTGCATAAATATGCAAATATATTTTTGAAATATGTGAATTATAATTATTACAATTTATTGTTAAAGTTACAAATATTCTGCTTTGGCACCATCATAGAACTCTCTGGGTTTTGATTCATAGCTAAGATTTCCTAAGTTAAAATTGTGTGAAAATTAATAACTTTATATTTCAATATGCTACTCAATTATGTGTTTTCAATTAAGTTCATATTTAAATAAGTATTCTGAGTTATGAAAGCTTCTTTTTATAACTAACCTTGATGCTTTTTCTTTGAAATTGTGGGCACATTATCTTATGTAAATAGAATGTTCATTTTCTTGGTAATAGGTTAATATATTACTATGTTTAGAAAAGAAGATACTCAAAAGCAGAATATAATTAATCATTGGTGATTCTGACTAAGGAATCAGCATAGCACAAAACAGGGTTGGGGCTCTTCTTGCCCTGGAACAGTTACTAAGTAGCTGCATTAAATTAGACTTTTCTTCACCTGCTCTTAATGTGGGATCAACAGCAACATAATTTTCTTTTTACCCTTTTATAAGGGTAAAAAGAAAAAAAATAGAATATGAAAGCAATAGTAGATGCTCTGGAAAAGTTACATATTTTTTTCACTTCTGATAACAAATATAGCTATTTATTATTTTTTTACATTTAAGTTTTGTTCAAAATTGCCTTACTTTCCTCAACAATATAATGTAACTCACCATTATTATATAGGCAAACTGAGATTATCTCATCCTCTTGATCTTTATGTCTCTTTGAAGGAGAAAGAAATCTATTTTGATTACAAAAATGTGCTACCAGTAAAGAGTATGTATTTTCTTCACTCCCTTCCCCAGCAGAAATTTTAAGTAAGAAGCTATTTTTTTTAAACAGTGGTAAATTATATTCATTTTCAAAGACAGAATAAACTCTAAGGGGAATTGTAATTTTATGCTACTTGCAATGTTTTGTTAATAGATATTAAAACATTTTTATTTTTACCTTACCATTCTGTTCCATTATCAACCATTACTTTATACTTTCTTAAGTTGTATTAGTAGTTCAGAATGCAGTTATTATTTATCATAACTCCAAATATTTATCTAGCACAGTGAGTCCAAGCCACGGATGATTTTATCCTCTGAAAATCATTGGGAAATGCTGGAAAGCATTTATGACAGTTGTAACGCAGGTGTGGGGGCTGCTGCTTGGGTCTGCTTGGTATAAGGACAGTGATGCAGTGTGTGGTACATTCCTCCATAGCAAAGTCTGATCTGGTAAAAAGTGTCAATGGCACTGAGGTTGAAAAACTGCTCTAGAACAAATGAAGAACTTAAGGTAAGAATAGAGTATGAAAATCTTGAATATAAATTTGTAAAATTGTGTATTAGCATTGGTAGGTAGCAGTTTTACTTTTTAAAGGCCATCTGTTGATGAGGTATGACAGTTAAGGGCAAATTAAACAGGACTGCTTTTTAAAATTCTTTTGTTGTTAGGGAAATGAATTTAAGTCATTTGGGGCTAGAGATATTAAACAGCTCACTCAGCCTATGGGTAATTATTTTTAAATTTAGATTTGATAGAATGTAGTGTGATCTCTTCCACTTTTCATTGCATATGAATTTTCTGGTTAAAATACATAATTCACAATTTGTGTGTAGGTTCAGATATGGGAAGGGAAAGAGGCTGGGTGAATAAATTATCCCTAGAATTAAAAATGCTGATAGGCTTTCATACATATCCTTATATTTTACTTGTTTTGAATTTAGCAGTTTTAAAAATAAACTTACAACTTTCTTTATAGGTGAAATGTCTCCATTCCCCAAACTGAGAAATTCTTGCTATGAATATTTTTTTATACTTGCCTTAGTCTTTGTTAAAATTTCTGATTAAATATAATCATCTGTTATTATATATCAAGAAGTTATTCTATGATAGTCATTTGTCCTTTTCCTACTTCTTCTTTTTTTTTTTTTTTAAAGAGAGAGAGGGACAGTGTGTGTGAGAGAGAGAGAATGATTTTTATTTAGTTTTTCATGTGGTGTTTCTTACTCTAGCACTTCATCGTGTACAAGGTGCTGGGGTTTGAACCTGCATCCTTGCACATGCCAGGCAAGCGCTATAACTGCTGAGCCACCGCTTTGGTCCCTGTATGTTGGGGTCTGACCTTTACTTTATCAGCTGCCTTGGATTTTGTTGCTGTTTTCATAAGTTCCTTCTGGAAGGGCTGCTAGATTGTATATTGCTAAGCTTGAAAAACAGGTGTCGACACGTGCTTCAGACGTTTATCATTGGTATCACCTGCCAAAGGCGCACGTCGAGGCTTCTTATGGCAATTGGTCAAACATGTGCCTCTGAAAATCCAGGTGTGGCAATGATGAGCTAATGTAGAGAGGCCTCGAGGGGGCGGGATGAAGGCCTTTAAAAAAGAGGCTCCAGCCAGCAGTCGGGAGCTCTTCCTTTGGGAGACAGCTCTCGCACCTTGCTGCTGCTCACTGTGTCCCTGCTCCTTTGGAAGGAGCTCTCTGACCTCCTTGGGAGAGAATTCTCATACTCTCCTGCTGCTCATGGTGTTCCTGCTCCTTTGGAAGATGAGCTCTTGCCAGCAGCTGAACCTGCCTATGCCTCGATCCTGAACTTCCCAGCCTTCAGAACTGTAAGAAATTGCTGTCTATGTTTGTTCTGAAGTAGAGTCTTGTAGCGTTGCCTTGACTTGTTTGAGATCACTTAATGTTAGGCATTTTGTCGTAGCAGTACCAATGAACGTTGTCTTGAAAGAGATGTAAAGCTTGGATACATAAAAAGAGAAGTTTGGACAAAGAAAAACCATTTTGGGTCTCTGGCCTGTGGTTTTTCTCATCCCCAGCCTGTCCCTCAGGTAGAACCCGGCTGGACTGGGACAGCTATCCTTTCCTTCTTATATCTTTAATATATTGCTCGTAAGTGTCACCATCATGTCCTTATTAATAAGAACTGGGGCAAGTAGCTGTGTATGCTATGGAAGGTTCTCTAGCTCTGATTTCATTCTTCCTAATTATCTTTTCTAAGGGTAATGTCCCAGGTGAAATGTGATGATGATATGGTCCCAGCTAAGAAGCTGTATCTTATCTAATAGTAAAGAAGGAATGGCAAGGGAAATCATAGTTTGATGTAGTCTTTGTTGGACAAGTGTGCACTGTAACTGTGACAGTATGACCAAATTGTTTATGTACAATTGGGTGCATATAATTTTTGTGTGTGTGTGTCTCTTGTATTTTATAGTTTGTGTTTTGAGTTCTTCCTATGTGTAAGTCACTAATAGTCACTAGAAGTTCTGGACTAGGTATTAACCTAAAATACTTTTGAGTTGACTGCAGATTAAGGTAAAAACCAATATGCTAATTTTTATCACTCTCCATAATTGTGCTCCAGTTTGTGTTTCAGTTTTTATTTTCCAATGTCATGCATATTCTGATCTTTCATTCTTTGTGGAAGGACACAGTTCTTCCAAAGTGTGACTACAGTCCCCATTTTTGACTATCATAGTCCATTTTTGCTTTCCTCTGAATTTTGACAGCAGAATTCTTGTCACTGGAACAC
>PVKS010021742.1:0-34750 GCA_004027875.1 Aplodontia rufa | reverse complement strand
CTAGGAGCCTGGAGAGTGGGAATATGGGGGAACCATCTCAGAAGCAGATGTCATTCCTCCACAAGATACCCATTTAAAGCAAGAGTTCTTCTGGGGGAAACAGCAACAGGTAAAACCCAAGGTGGTCATCCATGTTTTGGCATTACGCCTGGATAACAAAGTATATATTCATTGATTATTGATGGTTTGATAATGTTTCCCCCTCAATTGTATCTCTGTATACTTCTAATAAAAAAGAAATCTTTAGTAGGAAGATGTTGACAAAATCATCTCTCTAACACATCAATTAACCTAGCCTGAGTATGTTTCTGAATAAAACATAGAACAAAAATGAAAAGGGTGACATGAGGTGGAAGATACCCCAAAGAATCAAAATATGTTAAATTTGAACTGGCACAGTTGAAACAAGCACAGGTATATGAAGTGCCTGGGGTTGGCAGGGACACTGAGGATGTGGGGCACCACTGACAGGATGCCTTAGTTACATCTTCCCTAGGATGTGTTGACTTGTTGATTGAAAATAGTTCCCATTTATGTCTCTTATAACAATTTTTAACATGTCTGTTTTGTCAGATAGTATTTATCAACTTCAGCTCTTTTTGGTGTATTATTTGCACAAAATAACTTTTGATGTCATTTCACTTTAAATTTATTTTTGTCTTTGGACTTAAAATGAGTCTCTTATACAACTTGAGGCTCTATAGTGTTTCATTTATCCATCCTGCCTATATCTTCCTTTATTTGAGAATTTAATTTATTTATCTTTAGAATAAGAGTAGAGTTATGAAGAACTTCTGCCGTTTTCTTATTTCTTTTCTGTATCTTTTACAGTCATGTTTTTGTCACTCTCCTTTTTTGATTCATTTCCTGTTTTTTGTGTATTCTGTTGATATTTTCTTTGTGGTTATAATGGGGATTATATTTACCATCCTTAATTTACAGAAATCTAGTTCGAATTGATAGCAATGATTTGTAATAACTTATAGAAACCCTGCTTCTTTATAGTTCCTTCCCTGTACTTATTGTTGCCACAAATTACATCTTTATAAACCATGGGCTTAATAAAATCCATTTATACATTTTGAAATGTATTTGTCTATGAAATAATGTAGAAAATTAAAAACTGAGGTACAAGCATATTTTATACATGCACATGTGTTTACTTTTGCTGGACATATTTATTTCATCTTATGACTTTCAGTTACTGCCTTGCATCCATTCACTTCTATCTGAAAAACTTCCTTTAACATTTTTTGTAGGATAGGTTAGTGGTTACAAACTCTCACCTTTCTTCACTGAGTGGTCTCGGTACCCTTGTGAAAAATAATTTTATCACATATGGAAGGATTTATTTCTACACTGTCTTCTGTTGGTCTATATATCCGTATGCCAGTATAACACTGTTTTTATTATGGCTTTACAATATGATTTGAAATGAGGAAATAGAGTTCCCCAACATTTTTTCTTCTTTTTCAGAATTGTTTTGCCTATTTATGGTTCCTTAATGTTCCATTTAAATTTTAGGATGATATTTAAAATTTTTGCAGAAAATGTCATTGTGATTCAGGTTGGGATTCCATTGAATTTGTAGATTGCTTTGGATGCCAATTTAGCAACATTGTATGTTTTTTCATTTATTTGTGTCCTCTCTGATTTAAAAAGAGTTTGTAGTTTTCAATGTACAGTTACCTCCTTGGTTAGATTTATTTGTAAGTATTCTGTTCCTTTCATTGAAATAGATTTATTTTCTTAATTTTATTTTCTGGTTATTGTTGGTGTGTGAAAATGCAACTAATTTTTGTCTGTTGACTTTGTGATCGGCAATTTTGCCAAAATTTTTTATTACTTTTTATAATTTTGGGTTTCTGTTTTATGAATCTTAGGATTTTTTTGTATGACATCATGCAGTCTATGAAAAAGATCATGTTATTTTATCCTTTCTAATTAGGGTGCTTCTATTTTCTTTTTCTTAATTGGTCTGGCTTACAGGGTTAGTTGTTTTGTTTTGTTTTTTTTTTTAGAGAGGACAGAGAGAGAGAGACAGAGAGAATCAATTTTTTATTGAGTGTTTCACATAGCCTTTGTTGCTCTGACACTTAGTTGTATATGTGGGTGCTGGAGTTTGAACCCGTGTATTGTGGAGTTTGAACGCGTGTATTCGCGCATGCTGTGCAAGCATTGTAACTGCCAAGCCACCGCACCAGCCCCTAGGGTTAGTTTTTGAATCCAGTCTTTAAGGTTTTTTCTTACCCCAGGAAGAATCTAGTAACTCTATCTTTTTCCTGTTCTGTCTGGTAAACTCATTGTCCTACAGTGTGTATTTTTACTGTCTCAGAGCTACCAGTTTCCCTTTATTTTTTTTAATCACCAAATTCAGTTATTTTGAGGTGCTGTGATTGAAATTTAATTTCTTCAAATTTAGTTTCAAGCAAAGTCAGTTTGGTAGGGCCAAACTTGTTATCTCTTTGTTTTTATTGCTTGTTTCTACGCCTGGATGAAATGTGTGTATCAACACCATTTTGGAGAACAGGGTCAGAAAAATGATTCCCCTACTTCAAATGACATACATGCTTTATGAGCAGAGTACTTACCAGGGTGATACCTTTTTGTCTTCTTGGCTTGCCTTTTTCTATGTGGGACTTCCTACGACTGAGAGATCTGGTTTGAGGGTGGTTGAGGTCAGTGTTCTAGTATTGTCTACTATTTGGAGTAGATCTTCTGTTCTGTGAGTAGTGACTGAATGAATAGGAGATCAGGAGCTGAGGGAGGAAGATTATAAATGCAGTGACCTTACTCATCTGTGCAGATACCTTTGTTCTTGTATATGTTTCTATTAAGCTAAGCATAAAGTGGGGTGGTTGTGAACTGGTCTTGCTTTAAATACCAGAGATTCACACTGTTCTTAATGGAAATTTTATGATTTCCATAAATAGATATTCCTCCATTTACTATATGCCCCTAGTACAATTTTAAAAGACCAGATACTTGCTTTTCTGAAAATTTCACAGTTAAACTATTTTTTTCTTTGGGTTATACATTTCTGAACCTTCTCATATCACACCATTTTGGAAGTAGAATCTTCATGTTCCCCGCTACAAGTGAAATCAAAGGAATTTAACCTTTTTGCTTGATCTTATTTTTATTATTTTTCTGGTCTATATATACTGAATCTTGCAAATAAAGACAGAATGACTTTTTCTGACCAGTTGTCCTTATAAATTTCTAACTTTGGGTGAAAGGGTAGGGAAACAAATAAGATGAGAGGGATTTAAACAAATGAGAAATTATTACTGAAAAAAATCTCATTATTTTTTCTGACTACTTTTAAAGTAATTGAGCTTATTTTTCATTTAATAAACTTCTTAATGTTATAATTTTAATAATTAAATCTTCAGTTTTTTGAGTTTGTTTAAAATTCTTAATCTTCATATTAGGAAGATATGATATGGTCTTTTGTTTCTGAAGAAGAATCTGATTAGTATAACAGTTGTGCCAAAATTTGTTAATTAAGTGTAAAAATTAAACATTACAAGCTTATCTGTCATTTTATAGTATAGTTCAATATAACAAATTTTGTTACAGTTCATCTTTATTATGTTTTATTATAATATAAGTGCTCTAATTTTAGGCCTTTGAAGACAATTTACTTGAGGCAAAGAAAGAAATTGAAGTATCACAGAGTAAATACAATGCTCTGTCATTACAGCTGAATAATAAACAGACTGAACTTCTTCAAAAGGATATGGATATTACCCTGGTCAGGCAAGTATTTTCTCTTTGAATTCATCATTACAGAAATGTCATTGATCATTTGTAGCGATATCATTTATGTTTATTATGAACACCACCAAAATGACAAAAGTATGTCTTCTATAGGTATGTATATTTATACATTGAAAATAAGAAGAATAAGGTGGAATCATAGAATTGAACATGCATGGTCAAAGAGTACCCTTGTTTCAGAATATTAAGAAGGACAGTGTGTTCATTCATTGTTTATTTAAGTTTGTAGCCATGTATTAAATGACATATTGTTACAGTAAAAAATAATAATTGAGAAACACAATTTTTAATTTTTATTTTATCATGTCATGTATAGTTTCAGTTTGTGGAATACTCTTTCTATATAAACATAATTTTATAGTACTATAGTACTACTCATAAAGAAGAAGAACTTGGCTGTACTTGTGTTTTTAAAGTGTTTTGAAATATGTCAATACTACTTATTTATTTAATTCATAGTTATAATGAGAAAATAGTGTCATAGAGCATAAATAAGGACAGGATTTTTGTTTGGTTAACAGACTATATATGGATATATATATATATATATATATGTACTTCTACGTGTATATGTGTGTGTACGTATGGTGGTGGCACAAGAGCATAACATTGATGGTATGATTAAAAGATAAATGATAAAGTTAATTGTTTAATTTAAATAAATAAGTTTATGAGATGTTGAAAATAATTGTCCTTATGGTACACATGTGGGTAGACTTATTCTTTGATAATGTTAAATTGTGGATTTTCTTTTTATTTTAGTGGGCACTAATAAGAAGGTTTTTAGTGGGGCTGGAGTGGAGGCTTGGCAGTTATGGCACTTTCCCGGCATGTGCAAGTACATGGGTTCAAACCCCAGCACCCATGTACACAACTAAGTGTCAGAGCTCCGAAAGCCATGTGAAAAAACTCAATAAAAATTGATTTTCTCTGCCTCTCTCTCTCACTGTCCTTCTCTCTTTTAAAAAAAAAGAAGGCTGTTAGTGTTCCATAATAGGTACTTTTTATAATTCCATTTAGTGATATGCAGTTTTGTAAATTTAAATACACCCTTATGACTTGTTTGATGAAGAATGTTTAGGGAAGCCAGCAATATTAAAATGAATAAGTATTTTAATAAATTCCTTGTATTATGTTTTAAAATAAAAAAATTATCATAGGAGAGAGGAAAAATATGTGCTTTATAGATGATAGTCTGGTTAGCCTATCACCTGGTATAACTTTTTTTAAGCCAATAATTTCACAATATGAGATAAATATTCTAAATGGGAATAGAATCTTAGATTTGGAAGAAGTTTTTAAACGATCTATTCCTATTCTTTTCCTGCTATAATGTTTTTAATAGACTTTGAGACTTTAAGAGTTTCTCATACTTTTTAAGACTATTATTGTTTTACATTATTACATTATTTAAAATTATGAGCATTGTTTCATGTGTTACGTTCAAATTTACCTTTTTACAATGTCTATCTTAACTTTTTATCAGGGATAATCTAATGCCTGTTCTTTAACATAACTATTTTAGTAATAGAAGAGTCATTGTGTTAGTGTTTCTTCATTCTGACTAAATACCTAGTAAGAGCAACTTACAGGAAAAAAATTTATTTTGGTTGATGGTTTCAAGGTCTGAATCCATGGTCAGCTGACTCCATTGCTTTGGATATGAGATGATGCAGATCATTATGGTAAAAGGGCATGGTATAAGAAAGATGCTCAACTCTTTACAGGAAGCAGAGAGAAAGCATGGGAAGCCAGGGACAAAATATAAAATCCCCAAGGTATTCTCCCAGTGACCCACTTCCTCCAGCCATGCCCCACCTGCCTACAAGTATTACACAGAAACCCATTCAACTTGTTAATCCATCAAATGGATCGATCTACCAATTAGGTCACATCTCTCATAATCTAATCATTTACCTCTGAGCACTCCTGCATTAACATAGGAGTTTTTGGGGACATCTCGTATCCAAACCTTAAACAGATATCAGTGGCTACATTTTTCATTAATTGATTACCCAGATTACTTATGTATGTATTCTCATATATGTATACTTCATATCTATGTTTCACAGATATTATGGTGTTTTGGGTCACTTTTATGAACATATTCCATTTTATTGGTATACATATTGGTAATATTCTTAAAATATGGCATCTAGAGCTTTCCATTTTAGAGTAAGGTGGTATTAGACTATTGGATGGATCAATATGATATAATCCATTGTTAAAACCATGGAATTGTAATAATTGTGTTTTCTACTAAATTTTACCCAAGTTGTATACTTAAATTTGGTATATTGAAAGATCTCAGGGTTACAATAATTAAAGGTAATAATATCCAGAGATTCATGTTTCCCTACACAAAAGTACAAAAATGATATATAAAGGACCATGTATAATTGGACTCATAAAAGGGGAGGATAATAGCTCAAGAGTTGGTAGTTTGGAGCAGAGGATTTTGACTTGAACCCTTTTTATAGGGTAATAGTTGAGATAGCTGGAGTTTCTCCTGAGTTACCTTCATAAGGACATAAGTAAGTGTTAGACATGTCTCATTTTCTTTGTCATTTTTATTTCATAGGTTGGGTTGTTTATGATATACAAACATCTCTGTTGAATCAATATGTTGTATTCGAGAATACAAAGCCACGATTGTGGAAAAACAAATGTTGTAGGAATGACCTTATTTGGATATCCTTTATTGATAAATGATGAGGATGACTTAGCTTTAGAAGGATAGGGTTTGGCTATTGCCAGAGAATTGGAAAGATGTGTATAATGGAGCAGTGTACTACTAATGGGCTTTTCATCCCAGGCCTCAAGTGGTGTGCAAGTACTGATATATACATTAAAGCAAGTGTTCAAGGGAGAGGTAAGAAATAAGTAAATACAAAGAAGAAACAGGTCCACAGCAACATTTAGGATAAACACACACACACACACACACACACACGTACCCCCACACACACCTTCTAACTCTATTGTATGGAATTGAAATGACTATGCTGATCATTGTAAAGTTCGACTAATTGTTTTGTAATGTCGTCCCAGAGTCTGGTGGCTTGGTACTTGGCAGGAATAGGGGAGGGGTTTTCCCTCAGGCAACTCTTGCGCTCCCTGATCCAGTTGTCTCTGGTTTGATTGTCCTGTAGGCTACACTGACACCAGGCTCTAGTCTCCCTTCCAGCCTTGGGGTCATAGGGAGATCCAGGAGATGATAATGAGGGTACAATACAAATGCCCACCTTGCCTTATGCTCAAAATGACTGTAGCCATGTAGGGCTGGAAGGGGGAACAATGTTCTCTGCTCCAGAGCAGAGATGCTACAGAATTGTCCCAGTTTAAGCACAGAGCAGAGCTCCTGTTTGAACTCTGGCCATTCACAGAAGTTTGTAGAATCCTGAGAGTATTGTGGGATGTCTACCTTAGATTCTCAGGTTGGTTTTCCTGCCTATTTGTCAGATATCACCATAGTCAGACCCCCTCAGATGTGAGAGGAGGAATCTGCCCCCTGCTTTCAGCTCATTATGGTTTTTCTAGGCACAGTCAGTCTCTGCATGGTCAAAGGGATCAGACTGAGTCGATCTGTGTCTTGCCTGCTGCTGTATTGATTGAGGGGAGAGGGTAGTCCCTGGTGACTGGCTAGGTCTGAATTAGTACCTTCTTTTCCACTTGCTATACCCAAGTCTCCCAAGTCACTGATCTCCCACTGATTCATGCTGTATTCCAATATACGTTCCTTGCAGGAAGGTAGCTTTCCCATCATTTCTTCATTTCAGGTCAAGAAGATTGCTGGGATATGACTTGTTGACTTCTGCCATCTTCCACTGCCCCCCTCTAGAAATATTTTTATCTTCAAATTGAATATACAGCATAATTTCCAGTGTTGTATTACCTGTATCACACAGGATTAACTTCCACCAAACTCTGGAAATGTGTATTCTAGAGGTGTGACTTTCCTGGACCCTCCGTTCCATTATTACCACCACTAATAATATGGAAGTTTTTGGGGTGAAACTTTCTTGCCCCTTCCTGGCTGATAAGACCAGTTTTCTCTGCTTCTTCCAGCCAGTGGGCCCTGCCTAAAGACCAGGCCTCTGCAGCACGTGGGGTTGTAGCTCTTAATGGGGCAGGCCCTCCAATACACTTCAGCAGCTCACCATCAGTTTTTTCTTCCTTATACTTTCTTGTCCCATGAATTTGAAGAATGACATTCACTGATCAGGATGAGTGAATGGAAGAATGACTTATTAAAGAAAGAGAACTCTCGTAGTGTGCAAGAGGGGACCTGGATAGCAGGCTATCTGTGCCTGAGTGGGTTTGGCAAGGGGCTTATATGACCCTTGGGTCACTGCTATTGGCCCAAACTTATGCAAATAAGCATTTGAGAGAAGTATCAATGCTATTCATTCAAATTATGCTAATTAGGGAACTGAGATGCACTAACGCTACTGGTCAGATCTCAAGTCCCAACTTTCATTCATGTTTGCCTTGTTTCATTTTCTGTTGCTTCTAGATGAACCTGGAGATATAGGAGTAGTGAATTGCACATGCTCAGAGGGGGTAGGGGAAGGGGGCATGTCTGGAGCTGCAGCGCCCTGTGAATCTGGTTTCTGCAGCATTAGTGCTCCTTGATTCACCTAGGTACTGATGTGTCATGCTGCAGACCTACTGTACCTGCTTGGTGGGTTCCATGCAGCCATGGGCTGTGCCTGCTACCTAAGTCACTCTGTAGCTCTACTCCTTGTGTCTCCCTGGCTCCATTGCTCCACTGCCATTTCCTGGCAGGGACTAATAGGCCATTTGCATGGCCTGGTTGCTGGGAAGCCAGATCACTAGTTTACTTATCCACTAGTTACCAGTTTCACCTTGGTGACTTGGAAAGACCAGTTTTTACTAGTTTTGCTCTTATTCCTTTGGCTTTCTGGTCTCTCATCTTCTTCAAATTGGATTAGAGGAATCATAGGAATCCCATCCAGGTCCCTGAATTTACAAACTAGAATTGACAGTGTTTCTTTAAGGAACTTTGGTTTGAAAAGCAAAGCTATTCAACTTTTGGAATTTTTCAAAACATATTGAAAGTTTTGTATAATATAAAATGGAAGGTTGATTTACTTCTATTCAAAACTATCTGATAACTATAGTTGACAACAGAGCTTATCAATTCTTGGACCTGAAATGTTAACTTAATTTCAATAAGAAGATGATATTATGACTATATAATCCAGGATTTTTATTGCTATCAAGCTATAAAAGACAATTGATAAGTATTTCCCTTTGAAAGTCGTAGTAGTTCTATCAATACTTTCTAAGTGTTTGTGATAAATAGTAAATACTTTATATATTATTTCTTTTATTAATAAGTTTGCCTGCAGTAAAAAATAATAGATGAAAAAATGGGAAGCCAATCTATAACCTTAGATGAACACAATTATTTAACTGAGATGATCTTTATTCATGCTTCTTTCTATTTGTTGCATGTTTTGCACAGGAAAGAATTACAGGAGCTGCAAAATCTTTATAAACAGAACAGTGCACATACAGCACAGCAAGCAGAGCTGATCCAACAACTTCAGGTTCTCAATATGGACACACAAAAAGTACTCAAAAATCAGGAAGATGTCCACACAGCTGAAAGTATATCATATCAAAAAGTATGCTCTTATTTTGTTATAAAATATGAATTTATATGTATGAACATAGGAGAATATATAGAATTCAATTTTAAAAAATTTAGCATTTCTTTATTATTCTCTTTTGCATGTATTTGTTTCCACATTAACAGTGAAATATGGTTCAACAGGGTAATATTAAAATTTGGTCAATTTCTTCATGTTTATTAGTACTGAATCATTTACAATATGGACATAACTTTATTTCATAGTTTATTATATTTATAAATTGAAATTTTGACATCTACCATGAAACTTCTAAGTATTCAATCCCTAAACTACAAAACATTTGGAGACTAGAACAATTTAGCCTTCTGTTACAAGAAATTATTTAATCAAATGGGATTCTAGTTTATATTCTAAGGCATACTTTCATTATACAATTTGTGTATTATTTTATTGGCAGATCTGCACAAACACAAACAGGAATGCTGATGAGATCTTCAGGATCAATAGTTTTCAAGAAATTTTCCCTTTATTTTGTATGTTTCTTTTCAGTAGTCATTTTACTTTACTGTTATTTTAGGAGCCCCTTACGAAGGCCTACCCAGCTATTTAGTTATGCTAAATGACTCGGCAGCAATAATTATAGCTAGTAAATTTAGAAAACACCTTTGTTGAGTTCATTCATATGTTTTGCATAATTTGCTAAGTTATTTATATGAATACTTTAGTTTATATGTGAATTAACCCTGTGATAGACCAATGTTATTTCCTTTAATAATTGAGGCTGGTGACATTTAAAGAATTTAACTAGTGCAATCCATTTCATTTCTACAAATTGTATTTTTTCCTTTAATTTTCTCTCCAGAAAAAGCATGAAGAAAATTTCATATCTACAATTAACACAAAATAAATAACTTTGTTATATAAAATTTAAACACATATTTTTATTTTATTATTTTGTTTTTTTCTTAAACATAATTTTAAGTTATACTCTTAAACAGTGTTTTTAGCATACATTCTGTGTTGTCTTTGTGTTTCGTTAAGGGTATGAGTGATATCAAGTACAAGTTTAGAGCCCATACTCTGTTCTTCAACTAAAGCAGCTCTTTGTGTTTTATATGATGGAATTGCCCCCGGTGCTTTTGTTTCTAAACCAGGCTACACTGTTAAAATGTTTTGAACATTTGTAACTTATAAATATTTTTTTCCTCAATATTTGTTACCTTTGATGATTCTTTATTGAAATCCTTTTTTTTTTTTTATTGTGTGTTGATCATTTCCTGGCTTCCAGTGCACTACAATACTGTGATTTTCTTCCTTCAGTTCTTTCTGTTTGTTTTCAGTTTCTTTCTGGTCCTTCCCAGTCTTCATCTCATGTGTTAAAATGTTCCAGGCCTTAGTCTTAGAATCCCTTATTTTTCTGTTTAAATTCACGTCCTGGAAGATTTTACCTACTTATTGTTTCAAAATCTTATTGTCTATATTCTGGGGACTCCCAAATTTGTCTAACTTGAATGTCATCCTAAAACTCTGGATAAGAATATATTTAATTGCTTCCTTGATAATTTCTTTGGTTGGAAACCTAATGGGCTTCTCATATTCAATATGTTGAAAACTACTTATTTTTGCTCTGTCTTAACACATTTCCAGAATTCTATTTCCTATCACACCTGCTGTCACTGTTCTTTCCATGCTGCTATCATGTATTATTTATAACAGTAACTTGCCACTTCTTTTTTTTTTTTGGTCTGATATTATGCCTTTGAGTTCACTCTTAACACTGATGTCAGGGCATTCTTGCTAAAAGTTAGCAAGTAAAACTTGGTAATTTCTCTTTCCCTCCATTGGTTTTCTAATTCATTAAAAGTAAAAGTGTAACAACTTATTACAACCTGTGAGATGCTACATGGTCTGGTTGTATTCTTTTTTTTTTTTTTAAAGAGAGAAGTAGGGGGGGGATCAATTTTTATTGAGTTTTTCACATGGCTTTCGTTGCTCCAGCACTTAGTTGTGTATGTGGGTATTGGGGTTTGAACTCGTGTACTTGTGCATGCTGGGCAAGCGCCGTAACCTCTGAGCCACCACTCCAGCCTTGTCTGACTGTATTCTACCTCTCTGATCTCATATTCACCATTTCTTCTCCTTTTTTGCTCCAGTTTAGCCATATTAATCCTATTTTTGTTTCCTGGACATACTTCAAGTTCTTTGGCCCTTGCTTCCAGTGCCTGAAAATAAACTCCCCCTCCCCATTATTGGCATAGTTACCAATTCTGCTTTCTTTATTCATCACTTCTAACAACTTAAATTTAGTTGGTAACAGACATTCAATGGTAGAAGTTAATTAAGACTGATGAATGTTGGGAGCATAGGATAAAGAAGACTCTCCGTGATGAAATATAATATTAGTGATGTTTATTCTGAGATGAAAAGAAGGCATCAGTGACACAGGTTGTTTCTGGTAATTTTTCTGAATTAACTCTGGCTCAAGATATAAATTCTCTAGTTACTACATTTTCTAAATTTGAAGAAAGAGAGAGAGAGAGAGCAAGCGAGTGAGAGAGCAAGCATGCACTAAGTATAACTTTACTTAGATTATTTGTCCTAACCTAAATTTTGATCTGTATATTTTTGAAACCTAGCATACTTCCTCACTAATACCATGTTTTTTTCCCTCCAAGAAACATGATAGAGAATGAAATATCTAAGTTATGGAAATTTATTGTGCTTATGAATATTTGAATATTATTGAAGCAAAAAAAGCCAAAAAATGTAAAGAAACCAAGGTCTGCTGCTTTAAGTAAATTGGCTTACATTTCCTTTCTTTAGTCTCTTTTTTTGTCTTCTGTTTCTCAAGGTGGAATTTCATTTTATTTTTATTTGTTCCTCAGACATTACTTCTGCAGTGTGTCTGTGTGCGTATATGTAAAACATTCATTGATATTTAACTTAATTCTCACTCTAAAATTGTAGTTCTTACTGTGGTATTTTAGTTTTGAAGTTATGTTAGATCTGTATAGTTCATCATAAGGTTTATATTAATATCCTCTAATGGAGTGAATTCCAAATGTTTTTTTAGTTATTTATACTGTATAAAATTTGCCTGCAATTAGTAGACATTGCAATTAATTTTTATTTGCTAGTTTAGGCATAATTATTAATAAAAATATAGAATCTTTTATAATTCCATCTTGCAGAGGTAAATACTATTAACATTTTGAATATTTCATTTCTTCCTTTAATGTTAACAACTGTATGCACACTAATGATAACTTTTCATTAGCTGGGTGCAATAGTGCTTACCTGTATTGCCAGCTACTTGGGAGGCTAAGGCAGGAGGAATGCCAATTTGAGGCCAGCCTGGGCAATGTAGCAAGTCCTTGTATCAAAATAAAATATAAAAAGGGGCTGCAGATGTGGCTGTGTGGTAGAGCAACCCTGGGTTCAATTCCTAGTAGTGCAAAAAAATTTTTTACTAAAATATTATATCAAATGCTATTACATATAATTATTTTAGAAATAGTAATTTAATTTGCTTAATCATTTTACAACATTGATTACATATGTTATGTTATTTAAAATTTCCACTGTTATAATAAAGTTGGTATAAACATTTATTAGTTCAGACTCAGTACTCATTAGAGTTATTAAACACATACACACACAAACACACACACACACACACACACACACACACTCTCTCTCTCTCTCTCTCTCAAACCATACTCTCAGGAAAAGATTCTTTTTATGAATCCTTTATATTAACAATGGTTAATTTGCTCTTAATAGATTCATAAATGGAGATTTGTTTTTAAATTATTAAATTATACGGCAAAGAGGATTGTGGAGATTGAAGGGAACCTGTCAGCCACATGATCAATAAATGTTAAATTATTCAATTTTAAGGAGTTGAATACTATGGTAAGCTACTTTATATGATGGAATTTTAAAATCACAAATGCTTATTTGAATTATTATAGTTTTTTAAAGCTTAATAGGGATATTTCTATATTGATTTATATAAATATTATTTTTATCCATTTAATTTTTACCTGAGTGGATAAATGGGTCTGTATGGCATAAAAATACGGAATGATTAGGAATTCAAGTACTAGAGTTGAAAAGTGATGTATCCCCCAAAGGCTTATGTGAAAAAGACTTGGTTGATGCCTGTAGCACTCACTATTGGGAGGTAGAAATGATAGGAGGTTCTACCTTTAGGAGATGGCACCTAGTGGAAGGAATTTTTGTCATTGGAATTGTGTTCCTGAATGAGATATTATCTCTCACTTTGCTTTCTGGCTATCATGAAGTAGACAGGTTTTTGGTTTTTTTTTTTAGCTAGACTGTGATGTACATCATTGCCACAGGCCCAAAAGCAACATAGCCAACCATCCATGAATGTAATCTCTGAAGCTATAAGCCAAAATATGCCTATCTTCCTCATAAGTTGATTCTTTCAGGTGTTTTGTCATGCAACAATAAAGCTGACTAGCAGAGATATTTGGTACCAACAAGTGGGGTCATTGCTGTGACTGTAATTGGTAGTGTTCAGAAGCCTTTGAAATAGGTTTGCAGGAGGAGTTTGGAATGAGGACATTAAAGGCTGTCCTGATGAGATTTTAGATGGATATGAGGACTCTATTAAAAAATGACTAGAGATTGCATGTTACATTCTGCCAAAGTACTTGTCTACATTTTGTCTATACCATGAGATTTTTGTGTGAAGCTGAGTTTCAGTGTGTTGGACTAAGTTATCTGGCACAGGAAATTACAACACAGCATAGCATTTATGCAATAGCCAGGGGTATTACTGACTGCTTTTAGTTAAATTTACAGTGAGAATTGGGAGTTAAAAGCAGACCAGAAAGATATGAAAGACTTGAAATTTGGCCAGAAAATAAGTGCATTTATAGTTAAGACCAAGAGGATATACAAATTAGTGCCATTGAAATAGAGCCGTGTATTTTGCACCCGTACAATAATAAAGACACCTTAAGGGCATCTTAGGAATCAGCAGGATCCTACCCATTGAAGACTCAAGGGTGTAAAAGTATAAGCTCCTTTTAAAGATCTTCCATTTGGAGCTGGAGCAATGGCTCAGTGGTTGGAGTGCTTGCCTGGCATACACGACTGAGTGTTGGAGAAACAACTCTCTTGCTCTCTCTTTTAAAAAAAATTTTATATTTATATCTGTGTATATATTATCTATCTATCATTGTTCATTTGAGAAAAGTGCTCTGGAAATCTTGCTTATAAGGTCATCAAGGCAATTGTTTCCCTGTGTTCAGCCATCAAGTTAAACAAAGGCAAGGCATTGCAACCTTGGTTCAAGCAGGCTTGGTATGGCTCTCACTGGTAGCAAATGATGGCATTGTTCCCATGGTGCTAGTTTTTTGGCAGGCATTTAGAATGTAAGAGTTAGGGGGTCAAGGAGTCTTCCACCAAGATTTCAAAGGAAAGCTTGGTAGGCCAGGCAGTGTGTAATAGGGTCAGAATTCTTGAAAGCCAACCCTGAAAGGGCAATTTGTGGAGCTGTGAGAGTGAAGCCAGAGCTGCAGTTAGAGACCCAAAGCATGTGGAATGCCTGCTGAGGGAAGCTGTAAGCTACAAGCCAGTCCAGCCCAAGAGAGCGGCCATGTGGGCCATGGCTGACAAGGTCATAGAGTAGCTGGACTGCCCAAGCCTATTGGAACTCACATCATTCCACCATATGACCTAGGTGGCAGACATGGGACTCTGAGATTTAATGTTTGCCCTCTGGGTTGTGTTGTTAGTTTGGTCCTGCCATGATTTCCTTGTCACTTTTACTAGTGTTCAGAATGATAATGATTGCACAGTGACTTTACCACCATTGTATATTGGAAGTAGATTGTGCTTCCTGATCATCATGTGAGCGCTTCCCTCTCCCATACTCTTCTGCTGTGATGTTCTGCCTCACCTGGAGCCTCAAGGATTGGAGCTGGCCTTCTGTGGACTAAACCATGAGCCCTCAAATAAACTTTTCCTTCTTTAAAATTGTTCTTCTTGGGTTTTTTAGTCATAGCAAGGGAAAAGCTGACTAAAGCATTTCTATTTCCTTTGTTCTCTTTCTGTCAATTTTTTTCCTTTCTTATTTTATTCTTTGCCCTTCTATTTCCTCTCCTTTCTCCTTTTTGTTAAGTAGTTTTGTATCATAACATCAATTTTGTTATGTGCAGAGATTAGAAGCAGTTGTCCAGAGTGGTTGGATGAGGGAAGAGAGTAGGGGAGACAAAGATGAATAGAGAAAACTGAAAGTTTTAGAGAAAGAGTTAAGATGTAAGTCATTTCTTTGCTGGTGTCTCCATAACAAATCAATAGTTTCACACACAAATCTACCTGTTGATATATGAAGGGCCATTCTAAGGAGATAAATGCTTATCATGATAATTATAAGTAAATTAGTGTGTTCTCTTACTCTAAGCATGTAGCCATTTATAATAATATTTGGCGGGTAGGGACTGGGATTTGAACCCAGGACCATCTACCACTGAACTACATTGCAATCTTTTATTTGTTTTGAGACTTGGTTTTGCTGAGTTGCCAAGTTGGATCTTAAACTTGTAATCTTCTTTCCTCAGCCTCCTGAAAGACTGGTATTACAGGTGTGCACCTCCCAGCTTATAAAAGTAAACATTTTTATCTCTTAAAACATTAATAGACATACATGTGATTTAAATACTCATATTAACTGTACCTGCATTTGTTATTTCTGTACTATCTAACATATTTTAAGTACTTATTATGTACTTTATATCCTTTTTCTCTTCAATGATAATTACATTAAATAAACTATTATTGATATATGGACATAGGATTTAACCTATACATACTTTTTGTCTAAATTGTAGGTTAAGTCAAAAGTTTTTTTCTTCATATCTTCTTGTATAAATATAGTTTTCATTGAAGAATTTAGTATTTGTTGAAATGTCACAGGTAGCATATACACATAGTAATTATGGAAAATTTGTTAAACAAGTTTGTATCATTGAGTTAGCATACACCTTTTCAGAATAGTTTATGTAATAAAATATTTTGATGTTGCATGCACATAAAAATGTAGGAATAGGAATACTTCATTAGAATCCTCTGAAAAAGGAAGGACTTGAAATTTGGAGTTCATTCTGATGTTAACTTGTTTTCTATAATCCAGAGATCTTTTTTTTAATTAAGGAATTTAGTTATTGTACAATCAAAAATGCATCCATAGTAACAATATGATATACATATATTCTTAAATCAGATTTACCCCCTAGATCGCTCCTTATTCTCCCTTCTTTTCACCTCCCCAACCTGCCCCCGTTCCTGATATTTTCTTAACCTTTTCTACTAATTTATTCAAGAGAAAATAAATAATAGTAATATTAATTAAATCACATATGGATTCTAATAATTGATACCACTAAGGTATATAGTGGATTATGTGATTTTATTTTCATAGGGTATAATCTTACAAAAAGTGATAATATGTGATAATATTCCAGCTCTAGCTTTTTTGACTTAAAGGAAAGTAATTATAGAGAAAAGAGCTTCTCTGCAAACTGCTATGATGCATTCTGATTGCTAGTATGGAACATGTTACTTATAATGCCTCAACCAGTATAGATGAAAAAATTTAATAATTTACTTGAGAACTTTTTTTTTTTTAACTCTGTTGTTAATGAAATGAGAATAAGGTGGTATCCAGATCAATGGATTATCTAAACATTTTCTTCTTGCGGTATATCCTAGAAAATAAGTATTTTATTATCCTGAGGTTTTGTCACGAAAAACACTTTAGAAATTAAGGTAGACAAATCTTGTTTGAATATGTTTTGGTGAAGTTTCTTGCCCACTGGGTACTAGAATTAAAAATACTAGGGCTTTCTTTGCTTCCTGTACTATTACATCTACAACTTAGTAGCCTTATTGTTCTTAAGTGAAGTTCAGTCACCCATCAGTGAAGACAGGCAAGTAGGAGATGTATATTTGGAATAAGGACTAAGGAGTTAAAATTACTCTTAGTTCCTGTATGTGGGCTGGCCTAAATCCTGTCTTTCAGGCTTTCTCACTTTTTTTCACCTGCTTTTTTGGAAGGATGGATATGCAATGTGAGACAGTTTACCTCTGTGAGTAAGAGTTACCCACCTAATCATATCAGATAAAGAGAGGGCAACTTCTGAATAGGAGTACAAAAGTATAATCTCTGTGGTGGAAAGGTCATTTTCTCTCTTACTATTCCTTCTGCCTTACTTTAGAAGTAGACATTAATTTATATGAAATGAGAATATATCACTCACTCCATC
Organism: Aplodontia rufa; assembly: GCA_004027875.1. Classification (NCBI taxonomy): domain Eukaryota; kingdom Metazoa; phylum Chordata; class Mammalia; order Rodentia; family Aplodontiidae; genus Aplodontia; species Aplodontia rufa. The sequence goes on along the minus strand of PVKS010021742.1, from coordinate 17,046 downwards.
AATGAGTTACAAATGAAATATTCTCTGTTACTCCTTTTTTCTTCCAAATGCATATATTATGATCAACTAGGCTGATACTCTTATGCTTCTTCATGTTCTTTCTAGCACCACACATAATTTTCTTTTGCAATTCTGCCATCTTTAGAAAAGCTTTTTGTTTTGAGTCCATTCCAATAAAATTGTTATGGCAAAGTTTAAGATCTTTCTTTTTCACGAAGCCCTATGAGAGTAATGTACCTAGCTTAAAATGTTTTAATTTTTCTTAGAAATTTGTTTTCTCTTTATTACAGTGACCAATAATATGTATGACCTTTTGACATTTGTTGTAGTTTTATATTGATATTTAACTACATATTCAGTTTTCCTTGTATCTTTGTCTTGTTTTTCTCTTAGACTTAAAATAACTTGAGGGCAATACTCTGTCATGTATTATCTATATATGTTTGAATATATATGAAGATACACATACACTCATGTATATACACAGATAAGGTATTTAACTAGATTTTGAATATTAATATAATATGGATTTTTTTTAAAAACAGCTTTATAATGAGTTACATGTTTGTTTTGAAACCACAAAATCAAATGAGTCTATGCTCCGGCAAAGTGTTGTTAATCTTCAGGATCAACTATTTCAAAAAGAACAAGAAAATGCAAAATTAAAAGAAAAACTTCAGGAGTCACAAGGAGCACCGTATCCTTTCCCTCAAGAAAGTGATTCAGACCCCTCATCACAGGTAAGAGACATATTCTAAATATATTCACCAGTGTAAAATCAAATTAAATCATTTATACAATTTACTAAAACAAAGTTTAAATATATTACCTTACACTGGAATATCCACTGAGGTAGCTTTTTGTTTTACTGTTGTCTGTTCTCTTTGTGGACATGAATATTATATACATTACAGATTCATGTAGAACTTCATGTAGAAGTAGAGAGTATGTCAAGCAGTTGACCTTCTCTATCTGCCAATCCCACACCATGAGTTAAACCAGGCAAAGATAAAAAAATATTTGAAAAAAAGTTGCATGTGTGCTGAATATAAACAGATTTTTTCTTATGATTATTTCTTAAAAATACAGTAAAGTAAGTATTTACATAGGGCTTCTATTACTCTTGAGATTATAAATAAGAGATTACTTAAAGCATACAGGAAGATGTGCATAGGTTTTATGCAAATATAGGGGATTTGAACTACAGATTTTGGTATTTGCAGGGGTCATAGAACCATTCTCTTGCAGATACTAAGGGACAACTGCATAGATACTGTTTGAATTATTTTGTTTATTGAGGAGAAAATTAATAGATCATGGCTATTTTGAGACTCCCTTATTGAAGGAGGTAATTGAATAGAATGAGCATGTGACAGTTATCTCCTATAAAGTACTTGCCATAAGTCATGGTACAGTATTTAATATTATTCTTATTTTTCCAGTACATTGACATGTGATTTTGGACAAATCATTTGATGTTTCTGATTTTTTTCTGCAGTAAATGAACATATTTATTACTCCTTTTAACCAGTTTCCTCATACATAGACTGTTAATGTTAGTGGTGTCTATGGCATAGAATTTTGTGAGGCTTAGAATTAAGTACAGGGCTTGGCATACAGAAAATGTTCTTTGGTACCACTTTTAAATAATCTTCCAGGTAACTTTCAGCTTAAATATCTTTTAAAAATCTTTTAATGAATTTATGTGTTTGAGGTACCAATCTCAGTTCTCTGAATTTTATGATTTATTAATTTAGAAATTCAATTCAGAATGGATAATTAGGCAATTAAGTATTTAATGATTATTCATCTGTAATTGTTCAAGCTAGAATATTTTCCATTGCTAATAACTCAACCACAAGACAGCATTTTTAAAAATTGCAACATGTTTTATTGCCCTTTTTTTTTTAACACCAGATGCATTGAATTGGGTTAATCATGAAATTTGTGTCATGACACATTATTGTGTTCTGTGCATAGACCTAACTAATTTAATTTCATTGTTTATTATAATAAATACTCTTTTCACACCAACTTATCCAAAGATTAGAATATTACTAATGAAGTTATTTCTGTGTTCCTTCCTTATCTGGTACCTTGATTCTTTCACTAGGAGTAGCAACTTAACCATTTACCATTTTTTCTTCTTCTTCTTCTTTGGGAGGGATACCAGGGATTGAGCCCAGGGGTGTTTAACCACTGAGCCACATCTGCAGCCTGTTTTATTTTTTCATTTTGATAGAGTCTCACTAAGTTGCTTAGAGCTTTGCTAAGTTGCTGAGGCTGACTTTGAACTTGGCAGTCCTCCTGTCTCAGCCACCCAAGCTGCTGGGATTATAGGCATGTGCCTCCACATCCATCTTGATTATTTTTTAAAAGTTTTGTAACATACAGACTTGTGAGGAAATAGAGTATTGTTTAGTTTCATTATTAATGATGTAATATAATATGTAGTTCTGTATTGTGTTTAGCAATTTTGAGTCATCATTGTGATTCTAGGATTCCTCTATGTTTATATCTATTTTTTTATTTTCACTTTTTGATTTATTATATTTTTGACTGATAATTACTTGTTTATTTTTCTCTAGATGAGTATTTAGGTTATCTGTAGTCTTTCATTGTTATGACATTAAATTTGAAATTTTTGTACATAATTCTTGGTGTACATGTGCATAGTTTTGTGGGTTATATTTCTATGAAAGGAAATCCTAGTTTTTATTTCTATTTTATTTTAATTTATATTAGTTCAGCATGTTCTTACATATTGAAGGGATTTGTTGCTGCACATTCATATATGCATACATAATGATAATGTGACTTGAGCCTGGTCCTTATCCAGTATCTTCCGCACTTCACCCACACCCTACTTTCTTGTCCTCAGTGTAATTCCCCCCATTACAAATATAAATGTCCATATACATGTATATTAATTTTTGAATTTTCAAGATTTAAATGCCTGCATGAGTATTATTTGGCTTCTCATGGGAGTCAAGTGTACCATACTGAATTAATAACCCTCTTTCTTCTCCCAAACCTCTCTGCTGACCCATAGCTTTAGTTCCCTCAGGTTATATGATGCTTCTAATTTGGTGTGTCTAGTAAATCAACTTGTCTAACTTTCATCCCATTCTTGGTTTTACTCTAGCTTACACAGATGAGAGAAAACATGAAACCATCAAGTATGTGGGTTTGGCTTATTTTGCTCAGCATATTTTTTTCCATTTACATCCATTTACCTGCAAAAGCCATGATATCATTTTTTCTAATAGCTGAGTAGAACTCCATTGTATATTTTTACCATAGCTTTTGATTCCATTCATCCAGTGAGGGGCATCTGGATTGATTATGTAATTTAGCTATTGTATATTGAGCTGCTATAAACATTAATGTAGTGCTGTTTCTTTGTAATATGTTAATTCTAGCTCTTCTGGGGAAATATCCTCAGATATTTCCAGTGGGATAGGTGGCTTGTCTGTGATTCCATCCCTAATACTTTGAGGAATCTCTACACTGTTTTCCAGAATGGCTGTCCAAGTCTGCAGTCCCACCAATAGTGTGTTAGTATCCTTTTTTCTCCACAACCCCTCCAGTATCTGTTATTTGTATTCTTCATCTTTGCTGTTCTGAAGGAATGAGGTGAAATCTTAATGTTGTTTTGATTTGCATTTCTCTGATTGCTAGTGAGGAAGAACACTTTCTCACATATTTTTTTGGCTTTTAAACTTCTGTTGAGTTTATGTTTAGTTTCCTAGCCCATTTATTTATTGAATTAATCGTGTCTTTGGTGTTCAGTTTTTTTGAGTTCTTTGTATATTCCGGATATTACCCCTTATTGGAGATGTAGCAGGCAATGATTTTCTCCCATTCTGTAGGTTTTCTCTTGATGCTCTTGACTAATTCTTTAGCTCTGTAGAAGCATCTTAGTTTAATCAATTGAACTAATTGATTCTTGGCTTTAATTCTTTTGTGATGGGAGTCTTGTTACGGAAGTTGGTGCCTATACCAACATGGTGGAGTGTTGATCCTATTTTTCTAAAAGTTGTAATGTTGCTGCTTTAATTCCCAAAATCTTTGATCCATTTAGGTTTGATTTTTGTGCAGGGTGAGATATAAGTATCTAATTTCAATGTATTCCATGTGACTGTCCAGTTTGTCCAATGCTATTTGTTTTTCCTCCCAGCTATATTTTTGCCCCCTTTGTTGACTATCAGACGGTTCAAAATTGGTGGATTTGTCTCAGTGTCTTCTATTCTGTTCCACTGATCTTCATTCCTATTTTGATACCAGTACCATGCTGTTTTTGTTACTACAATTCTATAGTATAATTTTAGGTCAGGTATTGCAATACCTCTTGTTTCTTTCTTTTTTATTTTTTTGCTTAGTACTGCTTTAGCTATTCTGGGTTTCTTATTGTTCCAAATGAATTTGAGAATTCATTTTTCTATATCTGTGAAGAAAGATATTGGTAACTTGATGTGGATTGTATTTAATCCGTGTATTGCTCTTGGCATAATGACCATTTTAATTAAATTGATTTTGGCTAACCTAGATCATGGAAAGTCCATCTTCTCAGGCCTTTGTTTTCTTTCTTCAGTGTTCTATAGTTTTCATTGTAGAGATCTTTTGCTTCTTTTTTTGGGTTAATTCTCAAGTATTTTATTCTTTTTGAGGTTATTGTAAATGGGACAGATTTCCTGATTTCTTGTTTGGCCGAATTACTGTTGGAATATAAGAAAGCTATTGACATATGGGTGTTGATCTTATATCCTGTGACTTTGCTATATCAATTTATGAGCTCCAGAAGTCTCCTGATGGCTGATGGAGCTTTTAGGATCTTGTGGATGTAGTGTCATATTGTCAAATATGTAGTTTAACCTCCTCTTTTCCTATTCGTATCCCTTAAATTCCTTCTCTTTTCTAAATGCTGTGACTAGGATTTCAAGGACTATATTGACTAATTGTTTAGTGGGAATACTTTAGGCTTTTCTCAATTTAGTGTAATGGTGGCCGAGGGCTTGTCATAAATGGCTCTAACAAAGTAGGTTCCTTTGATCCCTATTTTCTTCAGAGTTTTGAGCATAAATGGATGTTGGTTTTTATCAAAGGCCTTTTCTCCATAAATGGAGATGACCATATGGTTTTTGTCCTTCATTATGTTTAAGTGATGTATCACATTTATTGATTTGCATATGTAAAACCAGCCCTGCATCCTGGGATGAAGCCTGCTTGATTATGATGCATTATTTTTTTGATGTGTTGTTGAATACAGTTTGCTAGAATTTCATTTAGAATTTTCCCATGTGTGTTCGTCCAGGATATTTGTCTGTAGCATTCTTTTCTTGGTGTGTTTTTGTTGGGTTTTCATATCAGGGTTATGATTGCCTCATAAAAAGTGTTTGGAAGGGTTCCATCCATTTCAATTCCACGGACTAGCTTTATAAGTAGAGACATTAGTTCTTCTTCAAGATCTTGTAGAATTCAGCCGAGAATCTGTCATATTCTATGCTTTTCTTTGTTGGAAAGCTTTTAATTGCTGTTTCAATTTCATTCCCAGATATTTGTCTGTTTTGGTTTTCAGTATCCTCCGGCATCAATTTAATAATGTTGAATATAGTTAGAAATTTGTCCATGTCCACGTCCATGTCCATGCCCATGTCTTCCAGTTCCTCCAACTTTGAGGAGTATAGTTTTTCAAAATAGCCTGATAGCCTCTGGGTTTCAGATGGGTCAGTGGTGATTTCTCCATTTTCCTTTCTGATTTTGTTAATGTACTTTATTTCGATCTTTAGTTTGTTGAGATTGGTTAGGGGTCTGTTAATTGTATTTATTTTTTCAAAGACGTACTCTGTTTTGTTGGTTCTTTGCATTGTTTTTTTTTTTTCTCTATTTCATTGATTTTGGCTCTGACCTTGATTGTGTCCTGTCTTCTACTGGATGTTGGATTGAATTGTTTTTCTTTTTGTAGGGATTTGAAGTGGTGTATAAGCTTCTTTTTTTGTGCTTTCTCAAGATTTTTGAAGAATGTACTCAATGCTATAAATTTTGCTCTTAAGAATTCATTCCCAGGCTTGGAAGATGGCATCCACCCCACCAACAGTGACTCCTAGACGATCCTGAGAATTACCTCATGCTGCAGGAGAGCACTCGGATTCCCACGTTAGGACAAAGCTCCCAGTGTGGGGGAACATTACCCCCCGCTAATTTTTTAACTCCAAAGGAGTCCTAATCAAATACCCTAATCCGGCAGGCTGAGAACTCCCTGATCTGACTGCTCTTAATTTACATGATCTTGTATAAAGCTCTGGGAATTAATTGTTCACATTAGCGAATTTACAGCTGTTTGTGCAAGCAACAGCATAGGGCTCTCCATTATGAGGTTTCCCTGAGGCCAGGTGGGTTGTGCACCAAAAAATGGTCTTGGGTTCTCAGACACCACGGTCAGAAAACCAGAATCTATCGCCCTGATATTGGGCCATTTCCCAATCTGTGTGGTGCTGGGAGTTCCTTCTCCACCTCCGGTCACTGCCTGTGGAGCCAGGGAAGGAGAGGATTCGGCACAAAATCTTTAACTCAATCACGGTAGACAATAATTCTCCACCCATGCTCATGGTTTATAAGAGCTGATTTTAAAGTCCTATAACGTAAGTGTGATAGACCCCCAGAATGGGTGACTATCCGTCGGGAAGAGCGCCCCGAGATCCAAGGAACCAGACCAATCGATGCAAACAGCAAGAGGAGTTTTATCAAACGTTCCCGCTAACGGGCTCCTTACATCGGGAGATGGCTCAGAGCCCCGAACATCCAAGACAGCCAATTTTTATATGCTTCAGCCTCGGGTACAGTATACGGGTCGAGATATGATTGGGGCGTTTGAAAGTCACCCAGCGGGTCGGCTCATGGTTGGAGCCTTTGAAAATCACCCGATGGGTGTGGGGCGGGGTAGAGGGGGAGGTAGGAACTTTTCGCGGGGAATTTTGAAATTGGCTAGGCGGGAAAAGCTGCGGCGGGAAGGGGCGGTGTCCCGCCAATTCTAACGGCTAGGCGGGCAAGGGCTTTCTTGGGGGGTTTCTTCATTCCCCCCTTCTCTTGTGAGTGATTTGAATCTTTAAATTTATGGCTCAGTGTCTGTAGTGCTTAAACCCTGGTAATGGTGTGTAAGCACTAGAGCCTGTGTTATGGACAAGCGTTCTTTGATGAATTTTATCAATCGGTTTAGGATGCAGGGACCAAAGGTAAGGATAAGGAGGAGGATTATGAGGGGTCTCATAATGGTGGAAATGAGTGTAGTCAGCCAAGGTGACCTGGTGAACCATTTCTCATACCAACTCCGTTGTGTCTCTTTTTTTTTTTTTTTTTTTTTTTTTTGTTAAACATTTTTGTATTTTTGCCATGGAATCTTTGACTATCTCTGAGTGATCTGCATAAAAGCAACATTTTTTTCCCAGCGCAGCGCAGAGACCTTTTTTTTTTTTTAAGAACAGCAAATCTAATCTTTTCTTGTTCTGCAATACTACTTTCGCCAAGGAGGAGAGGGATTCCTGGAGATGAGTAATTGAGGTCTCTATCCTCTGAATGTCTTTATCTATAGACCTACGGAGCTCTTTATAGTACTGCCGCTGAGTGGCAAGAGAAGTTATTCCGGTTCCCAGTCCTGTTAAGCTACTACTCATGAGGATAGCTAAGGTGAGGGCTGTGACAGCCTCTCTCTTCTGTCTTTTATGAGAGAGAGAGAGTATTTGAGAGCCTCTGCAGGGGCTATTAAATCCCCGGTGCTATGGTAGGTGACTCGGGGAATTAGACGCACGAGGATGCAGAAACCCCGAGTCCTGTTCAGGACATCTACATGAGCACATGGGGTCAGTCCCATAGAGCATGCCCACCAGGTGTCGTTAGCGGGGATTAGGTAGCCGGTCTGATTATTGAGGGGTAGGGTGGCGTTACAGATGGGCCGGTAACTTACCGGTATGGTTTCTATGTATAGTCCTTGGCCAGAGACCTGCTCAAGGGTCAGAGTGGCCTTAGAGTTCTATCGGCAGGCACTACTGGAGTCATGGGACCATTGAGGCTCAGAGGGGCCCATTACTGTAATTTTTTCATAGTAAGGGGGTTTGGCGTTTAGCAGAACCAGCAGGAGGAGGTTAGTGCTGGGTGGGTGCTGTTTAGCAATAAGAAAGATTGTTGTAGCACCTGCAGCAAGGGGTCAGTTGTGGGTTTAGGGGGTTTTATAGGAATCGGGTCTAGCCTACTATTGTTAGCCAGGGGCTGAGAGGGCTGAGATGTGCCCGGGGGCAAATACATGGTGCTGGAGCGACTTGGGGTAAGGGTGTTGGAGGGCTACTTTGTGCTACGCTTTTTCTCCGAGAAGAGCGCCGGGGCTGGGGAGCTGAAGCAATAATTTTTGGGACCGGGACCAGGGTTCAATACTTGGTTAGGGCCTATAGCTCTGGTAATGGGGGTCATTATTTTTCTGATAGTAAAGGTAAGGGCAGGGTCATGGCCGTTTCAGTACAGCCATAATCTCCATATTTTCCCTGTGGTCCAATCTGCTCTTTTTCCTGCCTGTGTAAACTTGATTACCAGGGGGTTATAGTGGCCCCCTATGGTGGCCCAGGGACGGGTGGGGTGTTGTTGCTTGTCATAGCAGAGGCCGCAGTCTACCTTTTGTTTACCCAATCTACAAGTCCCGGTGTCTGCCATAGTTTTTTCCCTTGGTCTCACAGTGATTAAGTCGTCTGGAATTGGGGGCCTCCAAGGGATGTATCCAGTGGATTCGCATCCCCAAGTGGCACAATAAGCATCCCCTGGCCCCCCACATTTTTTAATTCTATTTTTGTCTCATGAGTGACCGGGGCAGACATAGAAGCCTGTCTTTTGGGTATCTCGTCGAGCCCCAGGGGAATTACATCCATATCCAGGGAAAGGCTCTTGTTTTGATGGGTCTCAAGCTTTCCCCACTAGGCCACAGAGGTCTATATGTAAGTCAGGGAACCAAGTGTCTCTTGGGTGGTTAATAGAGGTGCTCGAATTGGCGATAGCACTACTATCTGTATTAACGATTAACCAGGTCTGTTTCCAGGGAGCGTGGGGATTTGCAGCGACAGGGAGAAGGAGGGAGAGGGAAATCAAGGTAATTTGGAGAGTCTTAACTTGAGAGGGTTTTGAGTGCAATGCAGTCTCTATTTGGTGCCGGTGGTGGGTTTCGCTTCTGTTGGCGCTGGTTTGAGATGGGAGGCGTGGACCCATGCGGCGATTCCGTCGACCTTGACAGCAGTTGGAGTGGTTAGCAGCACCGTGTAGGGCCCTTTTCAGCGAGGCTCTAGGGTCTTTGATTGATGCCGTCTGACGTACACCGAATCCCCGATCTGGAACTTAGGAGGAACCGCGGGAGGTCCGGTCTGGTAGAGGGCAGCCAAGGGTTTCCAAACTTGGTCCTGGATTAACTGGAGCGCCTGCAGCCGGGCCTGCAAGTTAGGGGAGGCGGTAGAGGGATCAAAAGCAGGTCCTAGAATGTTTGTAATGGGGGGAGGTCTTCCATAGAGGATTTTATAAGGGGTGAGCCCGAATGGGCCAGGAGTGTTCTTGAGCCAGAACAAGGCCATTGGGAGTAGGGTGACCCAGTTTCTAGTGCCAGTCTCTAATGTTAATTTAGTTAAGGTCTCTTTAATTGTTTTATTAGCTCTTTCTACCTGCCCTGAGCTTTGGGGTCTATATGTACAATGTAATTTTTAATCAATCTCTAATATCTTGGCCATCCCCTGACTTACCTGGGAGATGAAAGCCAGGCCATTATCAGACCCGATTACCTTTGGTAAACCAAACTGAGGAAAGATCTCCTCCAGGATTTTTTTGGTGACCATTTGAGCGGTTTCCCGTTTTGTGGGGAAAGCCTCAGTCCAACCTGAAAAGGTGTCTATAAACACTAGCAGATATTTTAGTCCATATTGGGCAGGGCGGACCTCAGTGAAGTCTACCTCCCAATGAGTGCCGGGCCTCATGCCCCTCATCTTGGTTTCATCTGGTGGTTTTTGGCGTCCCGCATTTACCTTCGCGCAGGGTACGCAAGCATTGGTGACTGTTCTGATTAGGGAGTCTAAGCTGGGGACGAAAAGGACCTGTTTTTTCTGGTCTAGAAGAGCCTTGAGTTTTTTGTGTCTTAGGTGAGTCCAGCGGTGGAGGTCTGCTGCGAGCTCCTGGGCCACCTTTCTGGGTAAGGCTACGCGGCCCTGATATCTCCAGGAGTGGGAGGGTTTGTCATATATGGCCCTTAGTTGTTGTAGGTATGTCTCATCCTGCTTCGTATAGGCCATCTTTGGGAGGGTGGAAGTGGTTGAGGGTTCTTCCGTCGTCTGGAGCGGGAGGAGCTGGGTTCCCAAGGCTGTCGCTTTTGCAGCTTCATCTGCTCTCCTGTTTTTTCTGGCTATGGGGTTGTCTCTTTTTTGATGTCCCGGGCAGTGAATAATGCTCAGTTTTTTAGGCAAGTGGGGTGCCTTTAGGAGATCTAGGAGTTTTTGCTTGTTTTTGATGTCCTTTTCTGTTGAGGTTAATAGCCCTCTCCTCCGATATATTTCCCCATGTATATGGGCAGTGGCAAATGCGTACCTGCTGTCTGTGTAGACGTTGACGGCCTTTTTCTGTGCCTCCCTTAGGGCTTGCGTCAGTGCAATTAGCTCAGCCTTCTGTGCGGATGTGCCCGGAGGCAAGGCTGAAGGCCAAATAATGGAGTCCTGGTCCACCACCGCTGCATCGGCCCTTTTTTTCCCCTCATAGAGGAAGCTGTTCCCGTCAGTGTACCAGGTGTAGTCAGCATTTGGTAGGGCCTGATTAGTTAAACCCTGTCTCTCCCCATGCACCTCCACCAGGATTTGGTGGCAGTCATGAGGTACCTCTGAACTAGGTTCAGTTTCTGGAAGCAAGGTTGCAGGATTGAGGGTGGTGGCTGCCCCGAACTGGATATGTTCGGGGTTTAGCAACAAGGCCTGGTAGTGGGTGATTCTTGCATTGGAGAGCCACCAATCGGGAGGCTGTCTGATGACTGTCTTTATGGCGTGAGCTGCTATGATGATGAGAGGCTGGCCTAACGTAAGCTTGTTAGAGTCTTTAACTAAGGTGGCTATTGCAGCTATCATGCGGAGGCATGGGGGCCATCCGGTTGCCACATTGTCCAGTTTTTTTGAGAACTATGTCACAGGTCTCTTTCATGGTCTTAACATTTGCGTTAGAACCCCTTTAGCAATCCCCCGTGCCTCATCTACATAAAGAGTGAAGGGTTTTTTTATGTCTGGCAGGCTCGGGGCAGGGGCAGTCAGTAAGGCCTTTTTAATGGCATCAAAGGCTCCCTGTTTGTTGTCTCCCCATGTGAAGGGGTGATTGGCCTTAGTCAGAGGGTATAGTGGAGCTGCCATCTCCACAAATCCAGGTGTCTACAGCCTGCAGAAGCCGGCAGTTTCTAGAAATTTTCTGACTTGTTGGGCCATTTTTGGTGGGGGAATCAGTGCTACTGCTTGTTTGTGCCCCTCAGTCAGCTATTTTTGTCCTCCTTCCAGGAGGTATCCTAGGTATGTAACTCGGGGCTGGCAAATTTGGGCCTTTTTATCAGAAGTACGATATCCTAATCCACCCAGTTTAGTCAACAGGGCCTCCGTACCTTGTAGGCAGCTCTCTCTTGTGGCGGCTGCCAGCAGGTCATCTACATATTGGAGGAGGGTCAGGTCCGGGTAGGCCACCCGAAGTCAGCTAAGTCCTGATGTAGGGCCTCATCAAACAGCGTTGGGGAATTCTTGAATCTTTGTGGTAGCTGTGTCCAGGTCAGCTGGCCTGAGAATCCGGTTTCTGGGTCTTTTCATTTAAATGCAAAAAGGGGTTGGCTCTGAGGGCTAAGTCTGAGACAGAAGAATGCATCCTTTAAATCCAGCACTGTATACTATATATGTTTTGGAGGCAACATGCTAAGCAAATTATAAGGATTTGGTACAGTTGGATGAATGTCCTCAGTCCTATGGTTTACTTTTTTTAAGTCCTGCACCGGTCGATAGTCATTAGTACCGGGTTTTTTTACAGGCAGTAAAGGGGTATTTTAGGGCGAGTGGCAAGGGGTCAGGATTCCAGCTTGTCATAATCTCTGAATGTGGGGTCGAATTCCAAGCTCTACTTCCCTTGATAAGAGGGTATTGTCGTATCGACACTGGGGTGGCCTGGGGTTTTAGGGCTATTATCAGCGGAGGTTGTTGTGTTGTCAATCTTATGCCTCCTGTCTCTGCCCATGTTTCCGGAAACCTGCTTAACTAGTGGGGGTCCAGGCCAGGGGTTGGTGTGGGACCCTCATGGAGTCGATGTTCATCCTGCAAGTTTAGGGTTAGAACCTGAAGGGGCCTCCCTTGTGGTCTAGTGATTGAGGCTCCTTCATCGTGGAAATGAATTTGAGCCCCCACCTTAGATAGGAGGTCCCGGCCTAACAGTGGGTATGGGCAATCATGCACCAGTAAAAACGAATGGGATTCCTGCCCAGTTGATAGGTGGACTTTTTGCTCGGTGGTCTATTTATAGAGCTTTCCCCCTGTGGCCCCCTGTACCCAGGAAGTTTTTGAGCTAAGGGGGCCATCTGTTCCTGTTAGAACAGAATGCTGGGCCCCAGTGTCCACAAGGAAAGTCACTGGTTTGCCTCCCACCTTTAGAGTTATCTGGGGCTCAGGGGGAGGCTCTTGGCCCTGACTGGCCTATTTTTGGTCTTTTAGCGAGAGCACTGGGATGGAGTTGGTAGTCTTTTTTTTCCAAGCCTTGACTGGGCAATCTTTTACCCAATGTCTTTTTTCCTTGCAGTAAGCACATTGGTCTCGATCGACTTTTGGCTTTCGTTTGTCTCCCAGGTCCCTTCTCTGTCCTGCTCTGATCTGCCCTGTGCTATGGACTACAGTGGCCAAGATTTTAGTTAGTTTTCTATTTCGGCGCTTATCTCTTCTGTTATAAAGCCTTTCGGCTTCTTTAACTAAATCCTGAAGAGTATATCCCTGCAATCCCTCCAGCCGCTGGAGTTTGTTTCAGATATCGGGAGCCGACTGACCTATGAAGGACATGATTATTTCGGCCTGTCGGTCTGCAGCGGTGGGATCAAAAGGGGTATACATTTGGTATCTTTTTATCAATCTTTTTAGGAAACCGGTGGGGGTCTCCTCTGGTCGCTGTACTATAGCACCTACCGTGGCCAAATTGGTGGGCTGCTGTCCGGCCCCTTTGAGACCCGCAAGGAGAGTCTGGCAATAGACACGAAGTCGTTCCCTGCCGGCCACAGTGGTGTAGTCCCAGTCCGGTCACGCAAGGGGGAAGGCTTCCTCGATTTCGTTTGGCAATCGAGTGGGTCTGCCATCATCACCGAGGACATTTTTGTGGGCTTTTAAATAAACCCGCTGTCTCTCCTCAGTGGTGAGGAGAGTCTGCAAGAGCTGTTGACAGTCATCCCATGTAGGCTGGTGTGTGAGGAGAATAGACTCAACGAGTCTGGTCAGGGCTTGGGGGGCCTGTGAGAAGGAAGGGTTATGAGTTTTTCAGTTATAAAGGTCTGAGGCTGAGAAGGGCCAGTACTGATATTGGCCCCCTACAGCCCGAATGGGAAAAATTTGCGAGGTCTACACATTTTCAGAGACTCTAGTTTGCTTCCGTCTGAGACGGAGCCGGTTAGCCAGGGGCGGAGACGCTGGGGACATCTCTTTAAGTCTCGTCGTGTCAGGGGAAGTGGGTTTTGAGTCGGGGGAGTTAAGATTCGGTGGCGGGTTGCCCCGGGGAACTGGTGGGTAAGGAGGGGGAAGTTCGTGCAGCAAGAGGTTGGTTTGCTGATCTGCGGGAAGAACTGGACGCTTGGGTTTGGAGGGTTCATTTAAGGGGAGAAGGGATGATTGGGGGGGCAGAGGGGGATACTCAGGGGGCCAGCCTGCTGTTTCGGGCTCCGGGTGGAGGAAGGAAGGGCTTCACCCAGGAGGGAGGGTCCTGGCTGAGACTCTCCCAGGTGATTATGTAAGGCACCTGGTTAGGATGGCTGTGGGACTCTGGAGAGAAGATTTTCAGTTTGACCTGCAAGATATTTTCAAGGTTAAATGTTCCGTCTCTCGGCCAGCCGACCTTAAGGGTTGGCCAGTCCGAGGAACAGAGGGTCTTCCATTTCTTCTTGTGTGTTTTGACCGAGAGGCTGTTTGCTTGGTCAGACACTTCCTTTCAATGATCTAGGGTTAGACTCAAAGGAGTGGTTAACTCTTGTCCCATGGTGAAACGGGCAGCTGCAAACAAACCGAGACACAGAAAGACGAACAACGAAACAATGACAGATCGCGCGGTCACAGATCGGTACCAAAGTGAAACCAAATGTTCAGAAGGCAATTGCCGTTTTTGGCCAGGTTTCTCAGGGACAAGAAGGACGCGAGCTCCTTTCGTCTTTCAGGACACTCTTGGAGGGTACTCCAGAGTGTTGTCGGGAGTCTTTGGGCACGTCTGCCCAGTTTCCCGACACAGATACAGACACAGTTCCTGCGCAGGCGCAAATTCAGAACGCGATCGCGAACGGAAAGTAAACCCGGGAAGAAAACAGAGTTGAGCTCAGGCTTACCTCCTATTGATCTTGGCGTTGGGTCTGGGGGGTCGCTTAATATCCCGGACGAGCCCCCAAATGATAGACCCACAGAATGGGTGACTGTCCGTCGGGAAGAGCGCCCCGAGATCCAAGGAACCAGATCCAAGGAACCAGACCAATCGATGCAAACAGCAAGAGGAGTTTTATTGAACGTTCGCGCGAACGGGCTCCATACATCGGGAGATGGCTCAGAGCCCCGAACATCCAAGACAGCCAATTTTTATATGCTTCAGCCTCGGGTACAGTATACGGGTCGAGATATGATTGGGGCGTTTGAAAGTCACCCAGCGGGTCGGCTCATGGTTGGAGCCTTTGAAAAATCACCCATGGGTGTGGGGCGGGGTAGAGGGGGAGGTAGGAACTTTTCGCGGGGAATTTTGAAATTGGCTAGGCGGAAAAAGCTGCGGCAGGAAGGGGCGGTGTCCCGCCAATTCTAACGGCTAGGCGGGCAAGGGCTTTCTTGGGGGGTTTCTTCAAGTGCTCTTACCAGCATGTGAGAGAGGGCAGGTCTTTCAACAGTGACTTGGGGCCTCAGTCCCCACGATCAGAAAGAGAGAAGTTACCGCCCCCACAACTGGCCATCTGCCCTGAGGGCTGTATGGAACTGCAAATCCCCTCTCCAGCTTGCAAACCTCTAGGTTTGCATACTTTTGCCCGCCCCTCTGCTCACCCAAATAGGTGGAGTCTATAAACACAGCTTGCTGCAGCAGGGCACATTGTTCTAAGGGGGATCGTCTGTTTCAGCCTCTGCAAAAGTGACCTATATCTCTCTATTAAGGCAAGGTCTGATATCTGCATCAGGAAGCTTTGAATATATGGGGCAGCGTGAGCTTCCCCTTAGCATCTGAGCCCTGTGCATAGCCAAGGCTATGTAGGCCTTGACCTCTCCAGATGGGTGCCCCCTAGTGCTTGAAACTGAGAACCACATAAGCACTGGAACGATCTGGACCATCTTTCATGGGTTTCAGTCAACTCCTCAGAGCAGCTCTTGGGACTTCTGAAGATCACAAGTCACACAGTGAGTCACCAGTGATCCTGAGGAAGCGAGTTTCAGGCTGGCTACTCTCCTTGGATCAGTCAGAGACCCACACATCCACACTAGGATCAACTAGATTGTCTACAGCTTCTGAGCCCCAGGTCCAAGAAATTCTAGGGTGTGGACAGGCAAAAAGCAGAAAGTAATCATCTGAGGATTACAGCCCAGGAGGAGCTGAAATCTATCCTTGCAAGAAGTGTGAGAAGGCAGGTTTTTATACCCCTTTGCTACAGAAAATTTTGAGGAGATCCTGTAAGAAAAACCAGGTCACCGGTCTTAACCAAACTGCTTCTCCCCTGGCAAGCTCTACTGTGAAGAATCCCTAGCTAGATGACAGATATGAACACATCCCCCCATGGTACATACTCGCTGACCTAGGGGGCAGAAAAACTCAGAACTTTACCAACTAGTTTTGTTTTTTGTTTGCATCTTGGTTTTGTTTTGTTTGTTTGTTTTTTTAAATGGGGATCTGTCTGGAATATAATATATTTAAATTTTTAACATTACTGTGGGTTTTTTTCCTTTCTTGCTTTATGATTAATACTGAATTTGGTGTTGGTGGATATAAATATTTATCCGTGTGCATGTATTGATGATTGGCTCCTACTCTATCTATGTCTTCTTGAACTCTACTGCTGTCCCTATAACATTGAGTTCCAATCAGGACAACATTTCATGATAGCAAAATAGCCTCAGCCTCTGGTAAGTGAAGATAACCACGCCCCATACTAACCTCTTCTTCCCCTGTACTCTGGTAATCCCTAAATCTAAACATTTTTCTCTCATCCTCACCCAAAGTCTTTATCCTACCTATACCCCATTTCTGTTTTCCTTATTCCTAATAGAATAACCTACTCTCCCCTAATCCCTCGTTTCTCTTTACTCTAAGGCAGGTGTGCTTTTATACCTCCCCATTTCATCTTCTTGACTTCCTAGTCATTCCTTCTCCCCCCTTTCAGAGAGACCCTGCTATCTGAAGAAATAGACATGCTTCAAAATAGATACTTGGATGCTATCATAATATATTGTGAGAGCACTCTCAAAGAAAACTGCTATTATTGGTGCTAGTCATCAGCACATCTGTTTTAGTTGAAATGGACTAGTATTTGCACCTATCGGCTCTCAAGTTCTCACAGAAAAGTCTGGTATCCTTAGGTCTGTATTGACCAAATAGCTACCCATCACAATGAAACAAAGCCATAAGAAGCTCTAATTACTGCACCAAGAGTAACAAGGTTGAACGACAAGACATGCTCTCTGACTCGGAAAATGAGGAAAAGGGGAAATAACTATCCTCCTCAAGCCCACGGCCCTCCACCCAAGGACAACACAGCCGGGGCCCTAGAAGAAAACCAAAGACATTGCATCAACATTATGATTAGTAATTCAATCAAAG